>SJYC01061206.1:0-16534 GCA_006408675.1 Madoqua kirkii
TATAAAAAGCTTTCCCGAACAATAAAGGATGGACCAGTTTCTCAGACCAGCTTCTCGAACTGGTTTCTTGGAAATCTGGCTCCCCTCATGTCAACTCTCTCTCTCTCTCCCTCCTTCTCCTTTTCAGGCTGATCCCTTGGAGCTCGGAGGCTCTCTGAGTGTACTTACTTGACCTGGCTTCTAAGACCCACGTGAGAGGGAGCCCAAAGTGGGGCACCCTCAGCTATTCAAGTGGGCACCAGTGGCCTAACGTAGATGGTGCAAGTTCCTTGTCTTGGAACTTTATTAGCTTTCCACATAAACCAAGTTATTCAGCATCTTTTCTCCACTAATTTTCCTACTACACTATTCTTTCCTAGTCTCTTTATATTTCTAATTAAACAGTCCTTTCCCAATCGCTGACTCCGTCCCTGCTTCAAATTCCCTGGATCCACTGGGGCTGGACCCCAGCAGGTCATAACTTTTCTTCCAAGGAGTAAGCATCTTTTGATTTCATGGCTGCAGTCACCATCTACAGTGATTTTGGAGCCCCCCAAAAATAAAGTCTGACACTGTTTCCCCATCTATTTGCCATGAAGTGATGGGACCAGATGCCATGATCTTCGTTTTTGAGCTTTAAGCCAACTTTTCACTCTCCTCTTTCACTTTCATCAAGAGGCTTTTTAGTTCTTCACTTTCTGCCATAAGGGTGGTGTCATCTGCATATCTGAGGTTATTGATATTTCTTCCAGCAAGCTTGATTCCAGCTTGTGTTTCTTCCAGTCCAGCATTTCTCATGATGTACTCTGCATATAAATAAAATAAGCAGGGTGACAATACACAGCCTTGACGTACTCCTTTTCCTCTTTGGAACCAATCTGCTGTTCCATGTCCAGTTCTAACTGTTGCTTCCTGACCTGAATATAGGTTTCTCAAGAGACAGGTCAGGTGGTCTGGTATTCCCATCTCTTTAATAATTTTCCAGTTTCTTGTGATCCACACAGTCAAAGGCTTTGGCATAGTCAATAAAGCAGAAGTAGATGTTTTTCTGGAACTCTCTTGCTTTTTCCATGATCCAGCAGATGTTAGCAATGTGATCTCTGGTTCCTCAGCCTTTTCTTAAACCAGCTTGAACATCTGGAAGTTCACAGTATTGCTGAAGCCTGGCTTGGAGAATTTTGAGCATGACTTTACTAGCATGTGAGATGAGTGCAATTGTGCGGTAGTTGGAGCATTCTTTGGCATTGCCTTTCTTTGGGATTGGAATGAAAACTGACCTTTTCCAGTCCTGTGGCCACTGCTGAGTTTTCCAAATTTGCTGGCATATTGAGTGTAGCACTTTCACAGAATCATCTTTCAGGATTTGAAATAGCTCAACTGGAATTCCATCACTCCACTAGCTTTGTTTGCAGTGATGCTTTCTAAGGCCCATTTGACTTCACATTCCAGGGTGTCTGGCTCTAGGTGAGTGATCACACCATCATGATCATCTTGGTCTTGAAGATCTTTTTTGCTCTTCAGTTTACTGCCAACAAATTCAACTCAGAGCCAAGTACCCTGAGGAAGCACATCCTGTGTGCCTGGAGCATGCTGGAGACCAAGCCCTGGACCGCCAGCCTCACGGTGCAGACACACAGCAGCACCACGCCGCTCAGGCAGCTGAGATCCAAGCTGTTGGGGCTGCCTCACGTCGGGGTTGGGGGCAGGGAGGCGGCAGCAGCAGAGTCTGTGCAGTGGGGCTCGGTGCAGGGAGATGGAGTTCGGTGCAGGGTGCTGGGGGGGCTCGGTGCAGGGTGCTGGTGGAAAGGCATGAGTGAGGAAGCCCTTAGGGGGGCTTGGCACAGCCAAGCATCCACTCTCCACAGGAAGCATGCAGCTGCCCGCCTCCTTCCCAGAGCTGACAGGCTCCCGGAGCAACCACTGTGTTCTGGCTCCCCATTTCCCCTGAGGTGACTATGTTACTGGGCTGACCCCTGGGGCACCAGCCTCTGTGGATTCTGACGAAGAAGAAGTCAGCCTCCCTGGGGTTCCCCAAACCCACAGACACACACTCCTGCCCCGTACAGGTTGGTTCCAGATGCCCAATAACCAACCACCTGCCGCTGCCCAGCAGGAGGGTTTGGGGCCCGAGTGGCTGGAAGAGGCGCAGCCCCATGCCCGGCGGGCAGCAGGCAGTGAGTGGGACCTGGGGGGCACGCTATGCAGCCACCCAAAGTGCTCAGGAGCCTGAGGACATGGAGAATGGGTGCCAAGCAGGCGCCCTCCCAGAAGGACAGGGCAGCCCAGACCCTCTGCCCACAGAGACACAGACAATGCTCACACAGACACTGCCTGCTGGGACACCAATGGGCACTAAATGGGTGTGTCAGCCGGGCTGAAAGCCCTGCTGGTAGAACAACCCAAATCAGGCTCCTCGCCTCACTGTCCACCTCGCCCAACCCTCTCCCAACCAGACACCCTCAACCCGAGCATCTCAGATCCAAGAGGAGGGCCCCCGCTCCCAGGAAGGCAGCACTGTGGTCCCCTCAGCCCGTTTAGGCCACCTTCTGATTCTTCCTGTGGGCCCGGGCACATGGGCCCAAGGAGGTGGCATCTCAGGGCCTTGGGGGACAGATGGTACCCACCCACCAGCACAGAAAGCACGGCTCATGTGCCTCCCAGGGTGCAGGGCACACCTGGGTGTCTCCTCCCAGCAGCCGCTGCTTCCTAACAGTTCACACGCCCCACCACGACAAGCCACGTGCTCCTCCTCCTCTCTGGCCTCTCTGCACAGACATCAGGAGGGCCGACAGCTCCCTCCTGGAGGGTGGAAAGCTATCACCCCCCTCTCAGGGCTGCTGCTCAGCCATACCAGGTGGAGCTGGGGGAGCAGCTGGCATCAGCTGCCTAAAGCCCAAGTGGGAGCAGCAGGGACCACACACCCCAGGGAGGCCCCTCAAGTGCCCTGCAGAGCTCAACTGACCCCAGCGCTGAGGGCAGGACTGCTCCTTGGTCCCCGCCGGGGCCCTGCACAGGCCGAGCAATAGGGACCTCGGGGCTCCCCCAGCGACCACAGCAGGGGCTGTCACTCAAAGTCAGGAGGAACAGAAGGGACACCCAGAGGACCCTGGGTCCTTCCACCCCGCCTGGGGTGGGGGCTACCCCGCCCAAAGCAGGGCCGCTTTCTCGAGATGGCCTGGACCCTTCTAAGCTCCAGATCCTTCTCTGGATGCTTCTGTGGCACTTTGTTCAGCAGAAGAGGTCCTTTCTCCTGAAAAAGCAGGCTTCCTGGAGGACCCAGGAGTCAGCTGAGGCCGGGGACACAGTCTAGACCTTTCGCTTTGTCTCCCAGCACTCAAGAAGCCCAAGTGTGCCAGGGCCCTGGGAGGGCAGCTCACAGCAGAGCCACCAGCGGGTGTTTCTGCCCCACCCGCCACGGCCACAGAGCATGCCCCCTCCAGGCTGGGCTCAGGGACACGGGCACACAGTCCCAGACAGCTCTGCCGCGCACTCTCTCTCTTGCTGGTGCCACTCTCCAGCTCTCCTTCTCCCTCCTCAGGTCAAGGGCCAGCAATCTGAGCCCCCTGAAACTGGAGAGGAAGCGAGGGAAGAGGGCCAGGAGCCCCAGGGTGGAAATCCTGGCCCGTGACCCAGGAAGTCTGCTCATCTGCAGGGGTCATCCCCACAACCAAGAAATCGTCGGCGGCCTCAGTGAGGGGACACGTCAGATGACCCTCCCAGGGCCCTCAGAGGCCCCATGTGATGTCAGGAGGCCCAGGGCCATCTTGGACAGCTCCCCGGGTTGTGCACTGCACAACCCCAAGGAGCGCCATTCACAAAGATGGGCATGAAAGGCGTTCTCAGCCACCACCGAGGACTAGCCATCACCATCTACTACGGCCCTAGGGCTTAACAAGTAGGAGAAAAAGCAGAAACATGTTCCATTATTTTTGTAAAGAACACATTAAGTGATTTCTGCGATGATTCCTAACTAGCTGATATGGATCTTAGTTGGGATGGAAGGGAGGGCGGGAAGAAAAGGCGCCCTTCCGTGAAGTTCTTGGAAGTTTTTCCCCCATCCTTTTCACTCTGTCAGGCTACTTGTAAATTTCCAAGATTCCTGACCTCCCTTTGGCGTTCCCCAGTGGACCCAGGAAAGCCATCCCCACCTGCATTTGGCTGCCCAGGCCTTGTGTCCACCAGGAGGCAGAAGGCTCCAGGCCACACAAGCCCAGTCGGGGGTCTGGGCTTTAGGGGGGCGGCAGCGGTGGGGTCAACGTGGATTCGACACCAAGTCCCAGCCCTCTGTGAGTCAGGCATTCCATTTAGGGAAGCTCAAGGCCACCTTTAATCAGCATGTCCTCCAGGACCTGAGCCCACAGCGGCAGGTGAGACTAGAAAAGCTCTGTTCTAGCCCTGCAGGCTAGAAGCTAGAGGCTTCTCGGGGGTCCAGACCAGGCCTGCAGCCCCACCCCTAAGTCACCCCACATCCAAGGCCTCAGTTGAAACTACTGAAGCTACCGCTGTGGCCTCAGCCAGCTCCCCAGGGCCCCAAGCAAACCAGCCGGAGGAGGGGAAGGAACACTGAACATCCCGCCGGACCCTTTGGAGCCTGGGCAAGTCAGGGAGAGGCGACAAGTCCAGCGGCACCCATCACTGCTGATACTCAGCCCTGTGGTCAGAGAGCGGGTCCTGGAGCTGCTGAATGAGGCCCCGTGCTGACCTCAGACCCAGCAGGCACAGCCAGTGACCCCACAGCCTGCAGAGCCCGCTTCCCACAGGCACCCTGCTTCCCCAGACCACACCCAGTACAGGCACCCCGGGGTTCAGGCCTCAGCCGCCACGGCCTGCCTCTCACTGAGGGCACACAGGCCGCAAGACCAGTCCGGCAGGCCATCCAGATCCTCCACCCGGAGCTCCAAACCCCACCAGGCCCGAGGGACTCAGAGGGAGGAGACCCTGGAGAAGGACCGGGGGTTCCCTGGGGAAGCCCACACTGGTCAAGACGGTCAAGGATGATCTGAACCAGAGGGGCCTCAGATGACAAGGATGGGGCCGCTACGGCGGCACCGGGGGGCTGCCACCGGGGAGGACGGCTTAGTTCCAAGCCTGCAGAGTCCCCCTGGGCGATGACCACTTGCAGGCGAACAACATGCCCATTTGCTCTGCACCAGGAAACCAGTGAGGAATCCAGGGGCTGAGAGACACACACACCCTGGGACGCAGGAACCGGAGGCGGGGCAAGCCCAGCCCCCTCCCCGTCACACGCCGACCCTGCCCACCCACACGCAGGTGCAACGCAGGCCCACAGGCGAGCGCGCACACACAAGCGCGCCCTGCTCTTACCCTCTGGGTGGCGTGGTTCAGCATCTCCTGCCAGGCTGAGTCGAACTGCCTCTTGTCGTCCTCCAGCAGCCGCTGCTCGGCCAGGGAGATGGTCTCCTTGGCAGCGCGGAGCACTTCGGTGGCCCTCTGGAAGTCCTGCGTGGCTCGCTGAGCCTCCAGCTGCGCCTGCGCAGGAGAGACCTTGTGAGACCGCGGACCCGGACCCGGTCTAACTCCCGGCCCCGGAAGGTGGGCGTCCCGAGGGTCTGCACGGGCGCGGTCCTTCTCTGCCTGTGCAGCCGGTGGACAGGCCAGGCACCCGCAGGCGCGAGCAGACGCTGGATGGGGCGCGTGGAGAGTCTTCACAGCCTGGGGCCCAGGGGACCCAGATGCACCGGCTGGCTCTCCATCCGAGTTAGAGGCAGCAGAGTGGCCCACGTGCGCCAGGTGTGCCCGACCGCGGGCCTTAGAGATGCGCTCATTTGCCCAGGGGGCCAAGGGCAGTGTCCCCAGCCCCGGCCCTGCCCAGACCCCTGGTTTAGTTCACAGCACGGGATAATCCGAAAAGCCTTGGAGGAAACAGTCCAGCAGCATTCTGGGTGGGAACCGCGGCTCCAGGAGGCCCAGGCTGACTCCGAGCTCATGCGGCTGCGACCAGACTCCGGCTGCTCGGAGTCCTGGCCCCGTGGGGTGACGCTGCAAAACAGGCTCCCACTCACATCCCTCGCACTCACACCAGCAACAGGGTGCAGGGAAGACCCATGGTCACAGCGCCGTTCCTGCTCTCAAGGACCCTCAAGTGGGCGAAGCAATAGAAACAGCAGCCAAGCTCTGGGCCTTTCAAGAATGTAGCACGTCATTAATCCAGAGTGAGTGTGAACACCCCACCCTTTAAAGTCTTAACACAGACAGGGAAAAGCGATCTCCTTAACTAACATCCGTGTTGCCTACATGATGAAATGACAGTATTTTGTACCTACTGGGTTAAAATGTATGATTAAAACTAATTCCACCTGCTATTTGTTTTTTAAACTGGGACTAGAAAATTGAACGTTACTTAGCTGATTCAGAGTCTATTGCTTTTGAACAGCAGAAACATTCCCCCGGGGAGGAAGCATGCGGTTTGCACAATAAATCTGCAACAATCCCGCCCACTTGGGGCAGGCTCAACCTGGACCCCCCGCCAGAGTGCAGGTGGCCTGCACAGCCTCCCACTCACCCACCCCTGCTAGCAGGGACCCTCGCCCAGTTGCATAAGCTGGGCGTCAACCCCGGGGCAGTCCCTGGGACCCAGGAGCAGAGAGGAAGAGAACCAGGCCCTTCCCCGTCCGGAGTCAGCCTCCTGTGACCGAGAGCAAGTCTTTGGAAACCACGGGCCGTTTCCCAAAGGCAGTCAAGAAGAGCAAACCTGCCTTCTGCGACCCACTCCCGCCGTGCGGCCCTGGGCCCTCCTGGTGTGCCTCTAGGGGCTGGGGGCCACCCCCAAGAGCTGACAGACCCCCGAGAAGACAGCACGGCCGCTGCCAGCAGCAGAGTCACCGCTCCAGGGCCTGGGCTCCAGCCCCACAGTGCCCCTCCAGAGCGCAGACAGCCCTGGACCACCGCCAGCCCAACACCGAAGCTCAGGCCGGCCGCAGGCTGCCAGCCAGCGCCAGCAGACCATAGTCAACCCCACGGGACTTTCTCTAAGAAGGGATTTATAAGTAGGGAAATTTCAGTTTAGGACTTCCCTGATAGCTCAGTTGGTAAAGAATCCGCCTGCAGTGCAGGAGACCCCAGTTTGATTCCTGGGTCAGGAAGATCCCCTGGAGAAGGGAGAGGCTACCCACTGCAGTGTTCTTGGTCTTCCCTGGTGGCTCAGCTGGTAAAGAATCCGCCTGCAATACGGGAGACCTGAGTTCGACCCCTGGGTTGGGAAGATCCCCTGGAGAAGGGAAAGGCTACCCACTCCAGTATTCTGGCCTGGAGAATTCCATGGAGTGTATAGTCCATAGGGTCGCAAAGAGTTGGACAGGACTGAGCAACTTTCACGTTCACTTTAGTATTTAATTTCAGCAACAATTAAGGATAAATTCTCTTCTCCCAGGTTGTCTTGCTTGAGTTATGAAACTTTTCTTTCTTCAAACAAACCAAAAAAAAAGAAAAAAGATGACAGTCTCACAGGGACCTTCTGAAATGTGGTTGCTGTGACCTGGGTCCAGCCCATCGTCACCCACAGCCGTGTTATCTGCAGCTTCCAAATAAGGGAACCAGACCCTACGAGGAAGGAAAAGAGGAAGCCCCCTGCAGTGGCCCTGCAGAAGAACAGGTCTCTGCCAAGTCCCTGGGGCGTCTCCTCAAGGCTCCTTTCCTCCTGTGGCACCAGAAACGGGCTTTCCTTGTCTTATGGTGGACCCTGCTACTGTGATGGTTTAACCCACAGAGGCTGAACGGCATTGTTCCTTCATGCGTCCCCTCATTCATTCATTCCCTGAAGTTAAGTGCCGGGCCTGTGTTCTGTCCCCACTATCTGTCCTCTGCATCTTTCTTGGAAGTAGAGCCCTCATGTCTCCAGGTGAGTGATGTCCCAGCCAAGACCCTTCTCCTCAGCTGTCACGATGGTTCGTGCCCTGTTACTTTTAGCTAATGAGATATAAAAGGACATGGAGTGAGGCTTCCAATTGTCTTTCCATCTGTGACATGAATACAATGGCCGGTGCTTCAACAGCCATTTTGGATCATGAGGCAAGTCTCTTAAGGATGGAGAAACAGAAAATTAGGCCCTGCCCAGACTTTTCACACAACAGAGAACATAAAGCTTCATGTGTAAGCCAGGGTCACTTGAGGGTTTTCTGTTAACATCCCACCAGAGTGAAAGTGAAAGCGTTAGTCACTCAGCAATGTCCAGCTCTTTACGACCCCATGGACTGTAGTCCACCAGACCGCTCTCTCCATGGGATCCTCCAGGCAAGAACACTGCAGTGGGTTGCCATGACCCTCTCCAGGGGATCTTCCTGACCAGGGATCAAACTCGAGTCTCCTTCACTGTAGACGGATTCTTTACCATCTGAGCCACCACATGAGGGGGATATTCAGCCAAATCTAAACCTACCTGATAACGTGTCTTTCCCTGCACACAGCTGGGCTATTCTGCAGACTTGCTAGACACGACTACAGCTGCCTGCACAGACCAGTTTAATCTCTCTCAACGTCTTTCTAACTGCACACAGCCCACGTTATAACTTTAAGCCCAAGGAAACAAACTTTGGGAGCTTTCTAAATAACCTCAACCTGCGTGACCTCTTTGTAAGGCATTTTGCAAACATTTTCTAAAACCACGTACACAAAGCAGAGCCAGGAAGGCACACACATGGGGAGGAGAGCGGGCATCAGACCCCGCCCCCCGCAGGACACGGGCATCAGCCGTCCCTGGGGCACTGCCTGGACTCTAAGTTCCGGGGGCGAGGGGAGACAGAGCCCGCAGCAAAGTGATGAGCTCCAGCTCAGCTGGGAAAACAGATGCGTTCATCACGAATTCCCAGACAGACAGTGACCAGTGCAGGTGCAAAGCACAGGGGCCATTGTTGAGAGAGTGAAATCAAAGGTTTCTTAGGGCAGAGTCCTTGATGGAGAGGATGTGAGGCACCAGACTCGGCCATGGAAACACGCGGGGCATCTGAGAGCTCACGCCCACATCAAACCGAGGAGGCTTTCCTCAGACTGCTCGCCTGCATCCTAACAGGACACATGACCTCGAAAATCAGAGCCAATTGAGAGTCCCAAAGTGAGTCAGAAAGAGAGAGATAAATACCGTATTCTAACACAGATATACAGAATCTAGAAAAATGGTACTGAAGAACTTATTTATAGGGCAGCAGTGGAGAAAATGACATAGAGAATAGACTTATGGACATGGGGAGAGGGGAGGAGAGGGCGAGATGTGGGGAGAGAGTAACATGGAAACTTACATCACCATATGCAAAATAGATGGCCAATGGGAATCCGCTGTACATCTCGGGAAACTCAAACAGGGGCTCAGTATCAACCTAGAGGGGTGGGTGGGGAGGGAGATTGGGAAGGAGATTCAAGAGGGAGAGGGTATATGTATACCTGTGGCTGATTCATGTTGAGGTTTGATAGAAAACAGCAAAATTCTGTCAAGCAATTATCCTTCAATAAAAAATTAATTTTAAGAAAAGTAAAAAGCTCTTTTTTTTAAAAAGCAGCCTATCTGGTTTTCACCATCCTATGAAAGACGACACCTAGAAATCTTTGGCACGACCAACTGAGATTTACCTTCAGACTCCAACCCTGATGTTAACACATTAGCTAAATAAGGGCTTCCTCGTGTACACAGGGGCTGGAGCCAGTTAGCAAACCGGACCAGAGTGAGGCCCTCCCAGCTCAGCTCTGAGGAGCAGACACCAGCGGGGCTGTCAAGAGACAACACGGGAAAAAGGCGACGGGCCTTCGTGACCTGTGGACACGTAACGGCTTTCACAGACACCGCTCCACGCAGAAAGCATTAAAAGGCGGCCCGTGAAGGATCTGCTAAGGGACCAGCCATGAAATAAAGACGCTTACTCCCTGGAAGGAAAGCGATGACCAACCTAGATAGCATATTAAAAAGCAGAGACATTACTTTGCCAACAAAGGTCTGTCTAGTCAAGGCTATTTTCCAGTAGTCATGTATGGATGTGAGAGTTGGACTGTGAAGAAAGCTGAGCGCTGAAGAATCAATGCTTTTGAACTGTGGTGTTGGAGAAAACTCTTGAGAGTCCCTTGGACTGCAAGGAGATCCAACCAGTCCATCCTAAAGGAGATCAGTCCTAGGTGTTCATTGAAAGGACTGATGTTGAAGCTGAAACTCCAGTACTTTGGCCAACTGATGCAAAGAACTAACTCATTTGAAAAGACCCTGATGCTGGGAAAGATTGAGGAGGAGGAGAAGGGGATGACAGAGGATGAGATGGTTGGATGGCATCACCAATTCAATGAATAAGAGTTTGGGTAAACTCTGGGAATTGATCATAGACAGGGAGGCCTGGTGCGCTGCGGTTCATGGCGTCACAAAGAGTCAGACACAACTGAGCGAGTGAACTGAACTGAAGGCGGCCTTCATTAGACACTGGCCCCGCCAGCTTGAAAACTGTCGATTCCCACGGTCTTGGAAACAAGGCCGAGGGAGCCCCTGCCGAGGCCGCAGTTACTGCCTGGACTCCACCCCACACCAGCCCACAGCCGGGCACCAGATGTTCGTGCTGGGTACAAAACGAAGCTGGTGCACAGGCCATCAGCTTGACCCTTCATTTAAAAAAAAAAAAAAACAAAAAACAGGGCCCGAAGAAGCACAGCCATGGGTTAAATGTCACAGAGCTCCTCAGGAGCCGGCCAGGAGAGCAGAGTCCCTGACCCCTTGGCAAGGCTGTTTGCGTTCTACCACGAGGCGTCTGCTCCCTGGGAAGTGTTACCAACGGCACGATCGTGGGCAAGCGGTCAGTCTATCCGTGAATCACACACAATCAGAGGGGCCGCTGAGGACCAAAGACCGCACAGGAGCCCCCGCCCGGGATGCCCACCAGCCAGTCAGCTGCAGAAACTGAAGACGTCTAGGGGCCTTGGCCGCCCAACGCCCGTGCTCCCACTGGGGGCGGCGCCAGATCACGGAGAGAGCCCGCAAGACGAGACTGGCCCAGTACTCAACTGCCCACAAATGCTCGGTGTGGGTTCAGATAACCGGGAGGAAGATCAGGGCAGCTACTGCTGGAGCGTGCACTGAGTCAGACAGTATACGACGTGACGTTCTGGGACAGGCCACACTGGGATCTCAGAATTATCCTGGGAGCGAGTCCAAGCAGCATCCTACCACGTGAAGGAGGCCAGCTCAGAAAGGTTAAAGAAACTGCCCCGGGCCACACGGAGAGCAAGGGGGGTCTAGAGTCAAGCCCTGACCCAGGGCTTAGTGCAAAACTTCTAAAAAATGCCGCCCGCTGGGCGACACACTGGGGAGGAGCACTGCTCCAGCAAGGCCCCTCTTGCTGCTTCTCATCCCGGGGCCACACTGGCCACTACCGCATAGACGGGGATGCGTCGGGGGGTCGCAGGGAGAAAAGATGTTAGTCCCCAAGGACAGCGCATTTCCCTTCCACGAAGTGGGGGTGTGGGGGTGCAGGACCCCCGTGTAAGAGCTCAGCTCCTTCCCAGTCAGGATCCAGGGGAGCCGAAGGTGGGGTCTCAGAGGCTGAGGCTGCATGGTCTAGAGCGGGCCCCCTCCTGCACCCCACACTGCTCCCGCCCCTCGGGCCCCACCAGGCCATCACTTCATACCCGCTCCCCTCACAGGCCTCCAGAGCTTCCCCTGTCCCTGTCTGAGAGCCTGTGGCACTTGAAACCCAAGGGATGCTCCAGGTTTACTGAAGGAATGAATGGGCTCCATCTGCATACGCCTCCCAGCGCGAAAGGGCAGCAGTCACGGATCCACAAGGGGCCTCTGCAGACTCTGGCGTGAAAGGGACACAGGGCGCCCACGGCCTCCCAGAGAGGCCAGGACCGCCCCTGACCCCGGCGGGCAGCACCGGCCCTTTGCTGGCCGTGGGGCCTCCGGGAGACACGCAGGGAGGCCAGGCTTCTGCATCCCGAGGGCTCCAGCTGGAACAGCTCCCGCTCCATGGGACTCAGGACAGGGGCCAGGTGCCCACTGCACCAGGCACCTGGTGGGGGGAAGCCCCGTCTTTGCTTTTTTTTGTTTTTTTAAGGCACAATTTTGTCCTTGCCTCTTTAAAAAAAAGAATTATTCAGTCGGCTGCACCTGGCCTTAGTGGCGGCACACGGGGCCAAGTTCCCAGACCAGGGCTGAACCCAGGCCCCCTGCGCTGGGAGCACGGCAGAGTCCTAAGCCACTGGACCAGGAGCGTCCTTGGCCTTGCCTCCTCACGGGGACTGGTGCCCGTGCGCTGGGAGAATTCAGCCCCCAGCTGGAGGCTCGTGGACAAAACCCCAGAGGCTTCCCTAAGCCACCCGAGGGAGAGAGGGCCTCAGAGAGGGAGGGACGCCCAGGGGGGAGACGGAAGCGGGCAGGAGGCAGGACAGCTGCTCTTGGTTCCACTCAAGCCCAGTCGTCCGTTCTGAGTCATCCCAGGGATGGGCAGTCGCCAGAGCCCGAGTTTCGGTTCCAGAAACTTCCCCCTTCCATGCCCTTCCAGACGTATCTGAGGTTAACGGGAGAGTGGACAGAGACGGACAGCAGCCGCTTTGACCCTGAGGATGTTCTGGACACAAACACTGTGATCAGAAGCATCTTCTAGACGGAATGCCATGCAGCCCTTTTAGTTGCCTGATCATTTTCATATCCAGTGTTCCTAACTTTGTTCATGTGTATTTAGTCAAAATCATTTTCACTTGGATCAGTTCTTTTCAATTTCAAATCCCCTGAACCATCAAGCAGTTTCATCGACAAACTTTACTCATTACAGCCTATGCCACGCAGTTCTCCATTATTTCTGTCAAACAATTCTCCTGGAATAATTTTTTTACAGATCTAAGAATTGGTTGAACAGATGGGACATCAATTTTTAATCAGTCTCAAATGTTAGCATGTACAGTTTGAGCCATAATCAGTTAATATTAAACTGTATAATATAAAACATATTAAATAGTATTATTACAAATTAAATAAAAGATCTGTGGTTTGTATTTCTCATTACAGAAATATGAGAAAGCCTAGAGCAGTCTTAAGAGACATCATTTGGGGCCTGCTGCTGGTTTAGTGGAAGGCTGCAAAGCTCTTCAATAAATGGCAAAAAAGCCACAAGGGATGAAAAAAAAAAAATCAAGGTCAAATAGTTTTATTCTGTCCTGGGGGTTAAAGATGAACTGTTTAAAAACAAAAATTCTAAAGCTATTATCTGCTTCAAAGTAACACAGAAGTGAAAGCTAAGGGGTGGGGTGGTGGGGAGGCAGAGGTGAGATAAGATTGCAAATGGATTAGTTTTTACAGAAGCTGGAAGAAGGGCATATGCGGTCTCACTGCTGCTGCTGCTGCTGCTAAGTCGCATCAGTCGTGTCCGACTCTGTGCGACCCCACAGACGGCAGCCCACCAGGCTCCCCCGTCCCTGGGATTCTCCAGGCAAGAACACTGGAGTGGGTTGCCATTTCCTTCTCCAATGCATGAAAGTGAAAAGTGAAAGTGAGTCGCTTAGTCGTGTCCGACTCTTAGCGACCCCATGGACTGCAGCCTACAACGCTCCTTCTCACTACTCAATATTTATGTGAAATTTCTTATAATAAAAAGTAAGTAAAGCTATTCTCATTGGCAATTACCCACTCACTGTTCTCTGGAACCACAGTGTCAGGAGCCACTGGTCACAGCTGGCTGCTGCTGCTGCTAAGCTGCTTCAGTCGTGTCTGACTCTGTGCGACCCCATAGACGGCAGCCCACCAGGCTCCCCCGTCCCTGGGACTCTCCAGGCAAGAATGCTGGAGTGGGCTGCCATTTCCTTCTCTAATGCATGAAAGTGAAAAGTGAAAGTGAAGTCGCTCAGTCGTGCCCAACTGTTTGCGACCCCAGGGACTGCAGCCCACCAGGCTCCTCCGTCCATGGGATTTTCCAGGCAAGAACACTGGGGTGGGGTGCCATCGCCTACTCCCTCACAGGTGGCTACTTGCATTTAATTACAATGAAATAAATAAAGTTTTCCGTGTTCCCGGCTGCGTCGACCACACTGCGGAGACCCAGGCTAATGGGTGCTCGTGAGTCACCGTGGCTAGAGTCCCACGCTGGCTGGCGCAGACTCAGAACATCTGCAGCATCACAGGAAGTCCCACTGCCCAGGCTGACCTAGACACGGGCCCACCATGAGGGAAGGCTGGTGGGAGGCCTCAGCTACCATCCACCAGCTCTGGTCTGTGGTCATCAAAACAGCGTCTTTGTGCTCATCACCACTAATTATTAGAGAAACGCAGATCAAACCTACAAGGAGGCAGCACCTCACACAGGTCAGAACGGCCGTCGTTAAAAAGTCCACAAATACGTGCTGGAGAGGGTGTGGAGGAAGGGGAGCCTCCACACTGTCGGGGAGCGTGTAGACTGGGGCAGCCCCCAGGAGAGGAGTGTGCTCGCTCAGTCGCGTCCGACTCTTTGTGACCCTGTGGACGGCAGCCTCCCAGGCTCCCCGGTCCATGGGAATTTTCAGTCAGGAATACTGGAATAGGTTGCCATTTCCTACTCCAATGGAGAATAGTATGGAGGCCCCTTTAAAAAAACCTAAAAATAGAGCTGCCATAAGATCCAGCAATTCCATTCCTGGGCATATATCCAGAAATGAAAGTTGCTCAGGTATGTCCCACTCTTTGAGACCCCATGGACCATACAGTCCATGGAATTCTCCAGGCCAAAGGACTGGAGTGGGCAGCCTTTCCCTTCTCCAGGGGATCTTCCCAGCCCAGGCCTCCAGCATCGCAGGCGGATTCTTTACCAGTTGAGCCATCAGGGAAGCCCGGGCGTCTATCCAGAGAAAACTCTAGGTCTCAAAGACCCATGCTCCCCTAGGGTCACGCAGCACTACACACAACCTAATCGCTATTCAGGAAGCAAGCTAAGTGTCCGTGGACAGAGACACAGAGTAAGAAGATGCAGTACATACGCACAGTGGGGCAGCACTAGGCCATTCAGCTCAGTCGCTCAGTCGTGTCCGACTCTTTGCGACCCCATGAATTGCAGCAGCCAGGCCGCCCTGTCCATCACCAACTCCCGGAGTTCACTCAGACTCACGTCCATCGAGTCCGTGATGCCATCCAGCCACCTCATCCTCTGTCGTCCCCTTCTCCTCCTGCCCCCAATCCCTCCCAGCATCAGAGTCTTTTCCAATGAGTCACCTCTTCGCGTGAGGTGGCCAAAGTACTAAAGTTTCAGCTTTAGCATCATTCCTCCCAAAGAAAGCGCGGGGCTGATCTCCTTCTAGAAAGCATGAAATAATCCCATTTGCAGCAACATGGATGGGCCTGGAGAGGGTCATACTGAGCAAAGTCAGAAAGACAGACAGCACGTGACAGACTTATCTGTGGAATCTAACATATGATACAAATGAACTTATTTACAAATCAGAAGCAGACTCGCAGACTGAAGGGGAAGGGGTCGGGGAGGAGTGGAGTGGAAATCCGGGACTAGCGGATGTAAACTATAATACTGCATGTATCAATAGCACAGATGGACCAGGCCCTCCCGTGTAGCACAGGGAACTATATTCCAGACACCATAATAAACCGTAATAGGAATACGAGAAAGGATGGATGTATCGTCTCGCTGCACAGCAGAAGTTAACAAAGGGCTTCCCAGGTGGCACAGTGGTAGCAAATCCAGCTGCCAACGCAGGAGACCCAAGAGACACGGGTTCGATCCTTGGGTCAGGAAGATCCCATGGAGAAGGAAATGGCCACCCACTCCGGAATTCTTGTCTGGGAAATTCCGTGGACAGAGGAAGCTGGCAGGCTGCAGTCCATGGGGTCGCAGAGAGTCAGACATGACTGAGCGCACACACACAGAATTAACAAACACTGTAAACCAGCTATACTGCAATAAAATAAAAACGCCTCAAGCAGCGTTTCCATCCTTGCTTTGTATTATACACAATCACACAGTTAAAAACCTGTAATAAGGGAACCCTGGGATACACCGTGTTGAGACCTTGGGTGTGGGGAAGGCCCAGCCACCCAGTAGGGGGCTATGACCCAGTTTCTGGCAGGACGATGCCCGCCTCCGCTGGTCATCCAGGGCTCTGGACTGACCAGGGCTGGGTCTGACTCTGTTTCAGCTGGGAGTTTTGGGGAAGTTCACCTAGGACAGAGCCCAGCGCCTTCTTTCCTGGGCATGCGTGGGCCTGCTCCTGACCCCTGAGACCAGCACCCACATCCACACCTGCCCCACTCGGGGGCCGCTTCCCCCAGGCCACCGGTGGGCACCGCCTGCCTCCCTACAGGAGGACCCCAGTCCAACCATGACATGCCGGCAGGAGGGGGCGCCAGGCCCTCAGGCCAAGTCAGCAGGTTGAGCAGGTCAGCTTCGACGTTTGTGACCTTCACACTCTGCTCCCCTGCGTGATCATGGCAGATTCACACAGCCTGCCAGCCACACGGGCCCCCAGAGCAAAGCCTTGCTGCTGCTACAGGGACCAACAGACACAGAGTCTCTCCCATCACCACCCCAGCCAGGAGGGCGCCCCCCCCCCCCACCCCCCCCCCCCCCCCCGGGCCCCCCCGCCCCCCCCACGCCCCGCC
>SJYC01061207.1:0-28696 GCA_006408675.1 Madoqua kirkii
CCCCAGCCAGGAGGGCGCCCCCCCCCCCAACAAACCCCCCACCCGGGGGCTTCCTCTGCCTCCCACGCTCCAAGCAGGTCAGGCTCGAAGCCGGCAAGAGTCGACCCAGGTCAGGCCCGGGGCAGGAGACGGTGCCCGAGGCCAAGGCCCCGGGGCCCACCACTGCCACACCCAGACCCCCGGCCCAGGGCGCTCAAACCACCAAGTCTGTGGGTTCAGCGAGACAGAAACAATGGAGACCAAGCATTTTCATTTTATAGAAGAGAAATCCAGCGCCTAAGAGCACCGAAGAGCTGATGCTTCAGAACTGTGGTGTTGGAGAAGGCTCTCAAGAGCGCCCTGGCCTGCAAGGAGAGCCAGCCAGTCCCTCCTAAAGGAGACCAGCCCTGGGTGTTCATTGGAAGGACTGATGCTGAAGCTGAAACTCCAGTACTTTGGCCACCTGATGCAAAGAGCTGACTCATTCATCAGAAAAGACCCTGATGCTGGGAGGGATTGGGGGCAGGAGGAGAAGGGGACGACAGAGGATGAGATGGTTGGATGGCATCACTGACTCAACGGACATGAGTCTGAGTAAACTCCAGGAGCTGGTGACTGACAGGGAGGCCTGGCGTGCTGCAGTCCATGGGGTCGCAAAGAGTCAGATGGGACTGAGCGACTGAATTGAACTGAAGACATGAACTGGCCTGCTCAAAGGGACAAGTCACGTGCCGCCTCTAACTCCTGCAAACTGTGCGCTAATTCAGGGAGCCTCTCTGCTGTGGAGGGGTTCCCAGACTCGGCAGGGCTGTACTGTCCTCCCACCGATGTCCATCTCTGCCTCCCCATCACACCCGTCAGCCCCAGAACACAAGAGGCATAGCACCTCCAAGCCTCAAGGTCAGAGAAGCTTCCGGGAAATGCAGCACAGACCCAGACACGACAGGAGGCTTGGTCACGCTGAGGATGTTGGGGGGCTGCTGCTGAGTGTGGGCCCCCACTCTGCAATGAGAGCCCTTCGAGCTCCTGAAAACACTGCTGGCTTCCAGGGGGAGGAGGGCACATGGGAGCCGGGAGGAGCCTGGATAAAGCACCAGGCACCAGGGTGCCAGGATGGGATCCACACTCCCTCAGCTCAGCCACAGCCAATCACGGCCCCGCAACTGCAGAGGCCTTGGCAAAGTGCCGCCCCTGCCCCTCCTTCCTCCCCGGTGGGGGCCAGCCAGCCCTCTAGGGGCACGAAGTCCTCCTCCACCTGTGAGCAGAGACGCCACCCTTGCCGGGGTCTGCTCTCCAGAAGGTGGTCCCACCGGGAACGTGCACAAACAGGGCCCTTTGCGGCCCTCCAAGCCAAGGGACCCCAGCTCTTCATAGACCACAGTGCCAACAGGAGAAACCTTCCTGCCCTGCACAGAAGAGACACTGACCGCCCGCAGAGCGGCCACTGAGGCGGCGTCCTGCACCCAAAGAGCGGGGAGCAGCAGGCGTCAGCAGTGGCCACGGGCTCAGGCCTCGGACCTCGAACAGGTCCCTGGGCCTCTCAGACTGGAACGCAAGGCCGCTGCCGACTCCCAGGGAGCCTGGTTCCGCCCAAGAACTGAAGACACGCAGTTAAAGCCGGAATGTTTGAGGCCAGGGTCCGGCGCGCGGTTTCCTGGCCTAACCGCGGACAGATGGTCCAGCAGCAGGTGAGCTCACCCCTGAGCTACTGCGCTTGCGCTGCCATCTCTGCTGTCTACACCGGCAAATTTTCCATAATAAAAAGCTTATTAAATTGCTTATTGACGCACTTCTTAACCAGCCGTTGCTTCGTTATTTATCGACCACACAGCTCTCTCCTTCCACTCAGAGTATGTCACTGGGTTGAGTAACAGCATCACACGAGGGAAAAAGGGCAGGCGGGGAGCCACACCATTTATCGAATGAAAAACATAACTTAACTGCCATTTCCAGTCAAATGTTTTAAACCAATCATGAGAAGACATTGTTCAAACAGCCAGGGAAATCTGAAAAAGAACTGGGTATGAGATGGTACAAAAAGAACTTTTATCCATTTTGTTAGATGTAAAAAGGTGATACTTTTAAGGTTTCTTATCTGTTGGTGATAAACACTTGAGTATTTATGAGTAAAGTGATACGGTATCTGCGAAGAGCTTTAAAATAAAAACTGGGGAGTCTAAGGAACACAGTGATTTCAAGATATTAACCATTGCTGATGCTGGTGAGAGGCACTTGGGTTCACTGATAAATTTACTTTTGTGTATACCTCAAGCATTCCATAATAGAAAGGGGCAAAGTATTTTTTCAAGCCTTTGGTCCATCAGTTACCATTTTTGCTATTTACCTGCCAAGTAATTTTTTTTCCAGTAGTCATGTATGGATGTGAGAGTTGGCCTATAAAGAAAGCTGAGCACTGAAGAACTGATGCTTTTGAACTGTGGTGCTGGAGGAGACCCTTGAGAGTGAGAGGGTAACAGGCAGGAAGGCCAGGGGTCTCCAAACGGAGGAAATAGCCTGCAAGTGTCAGACATTTTACCTCTCTTACTAGAGATATTTTCTCCTTCTCTATACAAATTTTAAAAGAGATTTCTCTTAAAATTCTGTGTTGCTATAATGACACCTAGTTTCACTTGAAGTGAACCATTGCCTTTTTCTTATGGAAATGTTTATCTTAAGCTATGCTAATGTACTGTGCATTTACCCCAAACTCTGTCTTCAAGTCGGTTCCGCCTTTTGGGCCCAGAACCTACTTGATAAACCAGTATGTCAATACTCCGATAATGTTCCTCTAATCTATGTAAATGAAACTATTTATATGGTGATCTGCCCTTCCTCAATATTCAAGTTAATCATTTTATGGCCCAAGATAAACCATTTAGAGCTAAGGTTATCCCAAAATACATCTTATGGGTGAGGGGCCTGGTGCCATTCTAAGTTTTGAGACATTCCTTTCTTTCATTAACAGACTGCTGGTGACTATATAACATCCAGCTAAAGACTAGCAGGGGGGTACTCTTTCTACCCCCTTCTGATGCCTATGTCAGAAGCTTTCTCTATCTCCTTTACACTCTAATAAACTTTATTACACAAAAGCTCTGAGCGATCAGGCCTTGTCTCTGGCCCCGGATTGAATTCTTCTCCTCCGGGGGCCAAGAATCCCGGCGTTGTGATTCAACAACAACCTTTCAAGAGTCCCTTGGACTGCAAGGAGATCCAACCAGCCCATCCTAAAGGAGATCAATCTTGAATATTCATTGGAAGGACTGATGCTGAAGCTGAAACTTCAATACTTTGGCCACCTGATGCAAAGAACCAACTCATTTGAAAAGACCCTGATGCTCAGCAAGATTGAAGGCAGGAGGAGACGGGGACAACAGAAGATGAGATGGTTGGATGGCATCACTGACTCAATGGACATGAGTCTGAGTAAACTCTGGGAACTGGTGATGGACAGGGAAGCCTGGTGCGCTGCAGTCTATGGGGTCGCAAAGAGTCGGACATGACTGAGCAAATGATTTGAACCTGCCAAGTAATTATAAAACTCCTGAAACACTGCTCACTATTAAAAAGAAATTTGAGAAACCAAATGATTTTGTCAAGGGTGGTCCTCATGAAAGACAAAATTTAAATAAATAAAAATTAGAAAAATAAAGCATTTGTAGGACGGCCAATGACGGGAAGTAAAAGGCCAATTAAGAGATACACAACACTGAGGGGGTCTGGATCCCTCAAACCACCCCCCTCCCACCCCGTGCAATCTTGAAATACAATGTATCAAAACTGCAGAGTCCTACAGGAGTCCCGGATATCCTGTGAGTGGCCAAACCACTGCAGCCACGCAGAATTTCTCATCTCCAATCTTGATCTCATCGGCTATGACTGAAAACCTCAGCTCTCTCTGTCCCCCAGGCGGGGCGGGACACCCACTTACAATGACAAAGCACAGTATCAGCACAAAGTGCTTCCAAGCAGGACAGCAATTAAGCCTGCCCCGTCCTGCACCTCACTCCTGTTGCCAGGAGGATAAAAGGAACCAGGACAAGAGTGATTGCAGACTGCTGGACCGGGATTCCCTTACAGAATCCAGCCTATAGCCCTGTTGCTAAGTGTTGCTATATCCA
Organism: Madoqua kirkii; assembly: GCA_006408675.1. Classification (NCBI taxonomy): domain Eukaryota; kingdom Metazoa; phylum Chordata; class Mammalia; order Artiodactyla; family Bovidae; genus Madoqua; species Madoqua kirkii. The sequence continues at coordinate 4,101 of SJYC01061207.1, forward strand.
TTTGACACCCAAAGAAACAAAGGTTAAGGAACAGATCCAAGGTCACACAGCTAGAAAGGAGACGGCAGCAACCTAGATGTTCATCAAGCGACGAACGGATAAAGAAAATGTGGTGTAGATACGCAACGGAATATCACTCAGCCATAAAAAGAGTGAGATAATGCCATTCGCAGCAATATGTGCGGGCCAAGAGATGATCACACTAAGTGAAGTAAGTCAGAGAGGGAAGTAAGACAATATCACTTACACGTGGAATCTAAAAAATTACACAAACGGACTTATTTACAAAGCAGAAAGACACCCAAAGACACAGAAAACAAATTTACGGTTACCAAAGGGGGTTACAGCCTTTGGTAAATTTATGGTTACACCTCCAGCTTGGTACCAAGGGCCAATGGGCTCCACAGACGTTTCCAGCATCCACAGGATGAAAAGAAATGGGTTCAAGAACATGTCTCCTGCCTCCGAGATAAGAAATACTCAGAAGCTGCTAAGAGGAGTGTCTGTGGACGGCCCCTTTTCTGCCAGGCTGGGATCCACAGCTGGGGAGGGGGAGGAAGGGACAGATTAAAAGTTTAGGATTAACAGATAAAGCCCACACATGTAGCACACACGCAGGGCACCGGGAACTATGTTCAATCCCTTCTAATAATGAGGGGAAAGAAGCTCAAAAAGAATATATACATATACACACCACACACACACACATATACGCATTACTGAACCTCTGTGCCATGCACCTGGAAGTAATACTATACTAAAAATCGGATACTCCCAGGACTGCAGGGTCCCTGGGAGGAAAAGCCCCAACCCAAGCCGTGTACTGCTCCACCTCTCCTGCAGGGGGCTCACGAGACCCTGATGAGAAACCACAGAAGCCGCGGCCGCCCTCAGCTGGACACACGGCCTCCACAGGGCCCTCTGCACACCCAGCTCTCTGACCGAGACATTCTCTCCATCGAGTATCCAAAGCTGGACTGACCGCCCCACCTCCAGCTCTGCACAAGGACCAAATGGGCTCCAAGACGTTTGCAGCATCTACACAATGAAAAGAAACGGGTTCAAGATCATGTCTCCTGCCTCCAAGATAAGAAATACTCAGAAGCTGTTGAGGGGAGTATCCGCGGACGGCCCCTTCTCTGCCAGGCTGGGATCCACAGCGGGGCTCATCGCCTGGGCGGCTTCCTGCCTCCAGCGGTCCGTGTCCCCTCACACAGCTGCCGGGTTCCACTCCCAAGGGGCAGGGGACACACCCAGTCCAAAGTGACTTCCCTTAACTCACTGGACAACGAGCGACGGATGGTTGGGAAGCCTTCTCAAAGCTTTCTACCCTTGACCTAAAAGCCTGGAAGACAGGCACAGGGGGGCCCCTGAAGGGAGGTGAGGAGGGGAACACCAGGATGCCTCAGTCCCTGGACCACCAACACACACGCTGGGCGGCCAGACACGCGGGCAGCTCTCCAGGCCGAGGGCCCTCGGAGCTGGTGCTGTAGCGCTAAGCTCACAGGGAGCTGTGGGATCTCTCTACAGAGCATCACTCAGCAACCGGGGAGCCTCAGTGATGGAGAGACCATTATTGAACGTTTCATTCCCCAAGCCCAGCCAACGTACACTGCAGATGCCTAAGAAATGTCTGTTTATTATTCAGCCACAGAAAAGAACAAAATCGCGTCATTTGTAAGCGATGTGGATGAACCTAGAGTCTGTCACCCGAGGGAAGGAAATCAGAAAGAGAAAAATACTAGGTATGAACGCATGTATATGGAATCTAGAAAATGGTGCTGGTAAACCTGCTTGCAGAGCAGGAAGAGAGATACAGAACAGACTTATGGGCACAGCAGGGGAAGGAGGTTCAGTCACTCAGTCGTGTCCGACTTTTTTTTTTTTTTTTTTTTTGCGACACCATGGACGGCAGCATCTCAGGCCTCCCTGTCCATCACCAACTCCTGGAGCTGGCTCAAACTCATGTCCATCGAGTCGGTGATGCCACCCAACCATCCCATCCTCTGTCGTCCCCTTCTCCCGCCTTCATTTCCCAGCATCAGAGTCTTTTCAAATGAGTCAGCTCTTCGCATCAGGTGGCCAAAGGATCGGAGCTTCAGCTTCAACATCAGTCCTTCCAATGAACACCCAGGACTGATCTCCTTTAGGATGGACTGGTTGGATCTCCTCGCAGTCCAAGGGACTCTCAAGAGTCTTCTCCAACATCACAGTTCAAAAGCATCAATTCTTCGGTGGTCAGCTTTCTTTATGATCCAACTCTCACATCCATACATGACCACTGGAAAAACCATAGCTTTGACTAGACGGACCTTTGTTGGCAAAGTAATGTCTCTGCTTTTTAATAAGCTGTCTAGGTTGGTCATTACTTTTGTTCCAAGGAGTAAGCGTCTTTTTATTTCATGGCTGCAGTCACCACCTGCAGTGATTTTGGAGCCCAGAAAAATAGAGTCTATCACCATTTCCCCATCTATTTGCCATGAGGTAAAGGGGAAGGAGAGGTCGGACAAACCGGGAGAGCAGCAGGTATACACGACCGCAGACAGGTGTCTCGTGGGAGGCTGCTGTCCAGCACAGGGAGCCCAGCTCAGTGCTCGGTGACAAGCTGGGGAGGGGGGTGGATATGGATAATACAGCGGACTGCTGTACAGCAGAAACACAGCACTGCAGAGCAGCCATCCTCCATACTGAAAAACGTAATGCCTGTTTAAACCAGGTACCAATGATAAGCCACAAACGACTTCCTGGTGGTCGGCCATCCTAACGCACCTTGTGATTTCTTCTGTGGCTCCCACAATTAAATCAACGTCTCTCTGGACACATGTATCCTCAGAAGTGTCCGTTCACATGATGTGAAAACCTACCTGAGTAAGGACCTCACTGCACACACTAAATCGTGAGGCGGGAACGCCATTCTCTCAAGATCTAAATAGGTCTCCTCCCACTGGACCTGACCTCCTCCAAGCTGAACAATATATAATGCAGGTCCCAGTGGGTCTTTGGGCAATTCCTTCCTGGGAATTCACGGGACCAAATTTCTATACTTCTAATTACAGCACTTTGCCATGTTATAAGATAGTATAGATGGAAAAACACTTTGGAAATTTCCCAAATATACTGCCAGCACGTCTTGAATGATTTTATCCTTCACCTGGCCTTCTTGACCAGCCAGCCAACTCCGTGAAGGCAAGGATGCTTTCTGTACATCTGTGAGTCCCTGCCAGCAGGACAGTGAGGTGGAAACAGGTGCTGTTCCCAGCCCTTCATCAGTCAGGGGCCTTGGCTGTCCCCTTCCTGCTTTCTCCAGGCCCCGGCCTGCCCCAGAGGGTATGGCACCAGCGCTTGCCGGGGACACTTAAGCACAGCCAAAGGAGCAACTGATTCACTCAGAGCTCATCCCCTCCCCACCAAGCCTCCTCTGCCTCCGGGTTGGTGTGACTTGGCTCAGTTTTAACTACCAGCTCAAGATGAACCCAAAAAGGACTCAAGGTCAGGGGGACACAGATGAAAATGAAAGTAAACACACACATCCCTCCTACCTGGCTCAGGGTGCCGGAGAGCCAGCTGCCCCTGGCCAGAGGGGGCCATCCCAGAACAGGGCCTGGAGCACACACGCCCGGAGCCCACGCCGCTTGGAGCACCTCGAGAGCTCCGGGGCAGACAGGAGCGGCCTTGGCACAGAGCGCGGCGGGGCCCCCAGCTCAGGAGGGCCAGCTGGGCCCCGGCTGGCTTTCCACCAGGGATTGCCAGGCAAAGCCGGTCCCAGGGACTCGGGGCCTCTCCGAGCCGTAGGGGCTCAGGAACAAATCACAGCCAGTGGGAAGGAGAGAGGAAAGACACGCAGCAGGAGAATCCAAGGTCTCAGGGCTGAGGCCGCTGTGTGACGACGGCAGCCCGAGGGGCCCCTTCCCGCAGCACCCGTTTACCCTCGACGGAACCCCAGGCGCCGCAGAGACCCGCGAAGGGCAGGGAGGCCAGTGCAATCTGAGGCCTGAGGAGCTCGTATTCAGGGGCAGGCGAGTTTCTCAGCCCTGTCGGAAAGGTTAGGAGTCCCCGATGCAGAGCTCAGGCTGCCTGGGCAAACCCCAGCCAGGCCACTTGCTAGCGAGGGAGCCCAAGCATCTGAACGCCCTGTGCCTCAGTTTCCTCAGCTGCAAAACGTGGACAACAGAAGCCACCTCGTGGGGTTGCTGTGAGAGGCAAGTGAGTTAAAACACGCGAAGGAAAAAAAACCACCACCGCGCAGAACACAGAACAGGCGGACGTGAGCAGGACAGAAGTCTCAGCTTTTTATACCAGCAAGCAGGTCTCATGCTGCAGTATCAGCTTATCGTGCGGGTTATTATTAACCCACAGGACAGGGCTGACCCTCAAGGGGAGCGGATTATACCTTGAAACGCTATTTATGATGTATACACCCAGGCGCATGTGTGTTTCTCAGAGAATGACATCCACACTTTCCACAAATTCTCCAAGCAAAGCTGAAGGAGACCTCAGTGCACGAGGGAGCCTGCAGGAAGGCTCCAGAAGGTGCACTGACCAGCGCCTTCACTCTATCAGGCCATCAGGCAAAGGCTGAAAGCTGCGGGCAGAACTGTCCACAGTGACGGGAGTGCCCTCTGTCTGCAACGTCCCCAAAGAGCCACCGTCAGCAGCCTGTGTTGAGGGAGCATCTGACCTGCGGCTGGTGAAACTGAAGGACTGACCTTTGAGCTACATTTCACTTTATGATTTATATTTAAGGAGCTCCTGGCCACTGTTCTGAACCTCGCAGAGCTAGTCAGTCTGGCAGGAAAACATCCCAGACAAAGAGAACAGGGTGTGCATGGACACAAAACCCCTCGAAGGATCCCGAGGTTGTGAGCGAAGCAACACGATGCGGCCGGCAGCTAAGAGTGGTGGCCGGGGCAGGGGGTGGGCACGCGCGGGCTCAGCACGCGCAGGAGCAGACGTGGAGGGTGAGGGGGGCTACAAAAAGCCTTGCCCGCTCTGGTCAGATCTGGGCTTCACACGGGGATGGAAGAAGCGCTGTGTCAGGCAGCTTTCCCCGGAGAAACAGAACCAACGGGCCGTGTAGACACCGCTGGTCCTCGACTCATGACTTTTAATTACCCACCTCACGAAGGAGCAAACGTGATACCCTGTCAGTAGACACTTACTCTGAAGGTGGGCCTTTCTCGGGGCGAGAACACAACCCTCTCTCTAATCCTATGCAGGGCACACACAGCCCCGAGATCACAAGGGTGAACAGCCCGCACTCTGACAACCATCCGCGCCCAACACCCCGTTTGGTTTTTCTGTTCCAGTACAGTGTTCCATGAATTCTGTGAGACAGTCAATCCTTTATGATAAACTAGGCCTTGAAGACTCTTGAGAGTCCCTTGGACTGCAAGACAGCCAACCAGTCCATCCTAAAGGAAATCAGTCCTGAATATTCACTGGAAGGACCGATGCTGAAGCTGAAACTGCAGTCTTTTGGCCACCTGATGCGAAGAGCTGATTCATTTGAAAAGACCCTGATGCTGGGAAAGACTGAAGGTGGGAAGAGAACGGGACGACAGAGGATGAGATGGTTGGATGGCATCACCGACTCGATGGACATGAGTTTGAGTAAGCTCCGGGAGTTGGTGATAGACAGGGAGGCCTAGCGTGCTGCACTCCATGGGGTTGTAAAGAGTCGGACACGACTGAGCGACCGAACTGCCTGCTTGCCTGAGGCCTTGTGTTAGAGGGTCCTGACCACCTGCAGACTAATGTGCGTGCTCTGGGCACACATGGGGGGCTGGGCTGAGCAGGGATGTGCGCGAGGCTGGGCATGTTAAGTGCACTTGCAACTGCTGATATTTTCAACTGATGACGGATTTATCAGGATGTCATCCCACTGTAAACTGAGGAAGATTTGTGCATAGAAAGAGATTTATTTTAAGGAACTGGCTCACATGATGATGGAGGTTAGCGGTTCAAAATCTGCAAGCTGGACCAACAGGCTGGAGACCCAGAAAAGGGCTGTTATTGCAGGTCGAATGCACAGGGCTCTGCCGCACAAATCCCCCTTGTCCACGGGGAGGGGGCTTCTGCTCTGGTCCGGGCCTTCAGCCGATTGGGCGAGGCCCACCACACCACGGACAACAATCTGCGTACTGAAATTCCACGGGCTTAAGTGTGAATCTCATCCAGTAAATCCCTTCAGAAAAATTCAGAATAATGCCTGACCATGTATCTGGGCACTGCAGTCCAGCCAAGGTAACACATAAAAGTAACCATCACGTCCACTCTAGTTTTTGAGCAAGATTATCAGCAGAACTGTCTCTGTCGAGAGTCAGCCAAGAGGTTAGGGAGGGACAAGTGGAGAAGGGGGCACCAGGAGGCAGGAACATCAAATGAAAGGCAGTTTCAAGAATCCAGGCAAGACACGAGGGCTTCTAGCAAAGAAGTGACAGTGGTTAATGAGTCATTTTAATTTGTATGTACTTGAAGGAAGTATGAACGGGTTCTGTGACTGGACAAAACCACACACACACACACACACACACACAGGCACACAGACACACAGACACACACACACACACACCCCTTAATGAGAAGCTAGCATTTCCTCCCAGGACTCCAGCAAAAAACAAAGGGAAGGAAGCTTTCCGCAGAGCAGAAAGGGACGGAAGTGATGGAGCAGAGAGATACAGGGCGTGCGGCATTTCCCGCCTCAGAGCAGCCCTGCACTGACTCTGGGTCACCATCATCCACTTCAAACTCCTCCCAACCCAGAGCCTCTCTAGGAGATAGATAAACCACAGCATAGATGTGGCAGAGTTGGTTAGCTGCCTCCCAAGACCCACGCTTCCCTCCGCCCTTAGAAACAAGCTGCTAGCTAAAACCCTCCAAGCCAAGCCTTTTTGCAGTCCCCCAGCTGAGCCCAGGCTCAGTGGGAAAACACCTCTCGGCCTTCTCTGTTCAAAGGGAATCTCTGCTCGGTGGGCTCGAGCCTGAGATCAAGAGGCTTAAGTTCAAAGAATGAGCGGACCTGCAATGAACGGGAAGCAGCGTGGTTCTCTGGGACTTTCAGGCAGACTCTTAGCTAGCAGGGGCATCCCTCCCTTCCCCTTCCTGTCCTTCAGTCGGAAACACAGAATGTGACGGCTGGAGCTAACTGGACCTTGAAGGGACTTTTGAGGACAGGACTCACGTGCTAGGATTGAGCAATAAAGATGAGGCTGGATCTCAGATGACCCTGGACTCACAGCAGGAGTCGAGATTGCCTCATTCAGGTCTTTTTTCAAGTCGGGGCGGGGAGGGGGGAGGGATTTTTCAGCCACTGTTTTTAAGTGTTACTTGCAGCAAAATGCAGTTTCGGTTTGATAGAGCATGAGGCCATTATTTTGTGCATAAGGCAATATAAATTTCAGAACTGTAGGCTGTAGAGGTTAATCTAGGTATTTTCTTACAGGCTTGGGGTGGAGATGGGGCCAGACTGAAGAGGAACCGATATAAACTAATACAATCCACTTAATTTCCTCCCAACAGCCACCCTCAAGAGAGCCCAGTGCCCATGCCTGCAGCTGCCCCACGCGAGAGCCCAGGCCAGCATGAAAACAGCCCCCAGTCGTCTCTGTACCAAGAGAGCTGGCTTCAGCCTGAGATCAAGAGACCTAAATTCAAAAAAATGAGAGACCCTTGGAAGATACAGCATGATTTTCAGAAATAAAAGAGGCCAGGCACCATCTCTGCCGTATCGCTTTGCCAAGAGGCTGAGGAAGACACTTGAGACGAACCGACGAACACGTGGTATTTCTGTTTTTACTTCCATGTAAACCGTTAATGCGTCTCTGAAGTGAGGCTTCCTTAGTCGGCCGACCACCACCTTAAAAGTGAAAGTGTGAGCGCTCAGTCGTGTCTGACTCTGCGACTCCGTGGACTGTGGCCCGCCAGCTCCGCTGTCCGTGGGATTCTCCAGGCAAGAAGTCTGGAGTGAGTTGCCATGCCCTTCTTCAGGGGATCTTCCCGACCCAAGGATCAAACCTGGGCCTCCTGCACTGTGGGCGGATTCTTTACCAGGTGGGTCCCCCCGGAAGCCCCAGATCACTTCTTTAGCTGAAGCAAAGAGGCACTCTTTCCTCTATGAGAATGCACGTGTTCCCAAGGGCCTAAGTAAGTTTTAAATGGAAACATAAACAAACAAGCTAATGAATAAATGATTAAACTAACGAATAAAGGAACTCAAAAGACAGGGAAGGGGAGAGAGCCGGAGGGAGGCTGACCATGGACAGTGGCTGGGGAAGTCGGAGGAAGAACAGCTGGGAGCCCACCTTCTGGAAGGTCTCTCAAAGAGACCCAGCGGGTGTGGCCTCCCACGAACCCCCGTGAAAGGCAGCTATCAAGCCAGGGAGGGTCGGGAGGGGACAGAGGGGCTTCCCTGGAGGGTCCAGGGGCTAACACTCCACACTCTCACTGCCTGGGGGGCGAGTCTGGTCTCTGGCCAGGGAACTAAAATTCTGCATGCCTCGCGGTGCAACCGTAAAACAAGAATTCAATATGAAAAAGTAAACATTAATAACTTTTAAAAAATTCTTTTAGAGGACAGAAAAAAATCTCAGACTCAGGCAGCTATCTGAGAAGCCCCATTTCCTCCTAGAAGCACCAAAGGCTGGGCATGTCTTAGCTATCTGGAATCCTAACACGTGAGCCTGCCGGGTGGCAAGGTGGGGACAAGCCTCCAGGCTGTGAGCGCCGTGACTGCAGGGGCCCCGAGAGGCTGACTCTGAAACTACTCTCTCCATCTGGCCGATGACTCAAATCACAACTCCCCTCCTCGGCAGGGCTGCCAGATTTAGCAAATAAAAACACTGAACTTCCAGGTCCACTTCAATTTCAGGTAAACCATCTGTTTCAGTGAAATGTGGCCCAAGTATTGCATCGGACAGAAAGATGCTTAAAAAAACAAACAAAGATCAGAACTCAAACTGAACTGAGTGTCCTATGTTCTTTCTGCTGACTCTACCCTTTAGGGCTTAAACTTCACCAGGACTTTCCACCACGCATGAAAGGAACCTCGCCTGTGGCCCAGACGCCTCACCATCTCCTTCTCGCTGTGACGGGGGTGGTTCCTTCACACACGTTTCAAGAAGCTCCCACTGTGTGATGAGCCCCGAGCTAGGACTCAGCCACACCACCAGGCCCAAAGCAGAGCATCCCAAGCCATAGGGGTGTTTCTAAGCAGAAGGACTTGAATGTTCAAAGACCGTAAACCTCGAAGCCTCATCAGTCATCGACTTCTCAGTGTGAATAAGCCCATCAGAGTCTTAGACGGGAAGTCTTCCTCGAAGGGAAGCGCGGACATGAGGTCTTACTGGGAGAGGGGAAGGGGAGAGGCAAGGAGCACAGAAGGAAGGGCAGGGGGTGTCCCCAGGTGAGGAAAGGTACGTCAAAATGCTCCAGGGGAACGCTACCATTGGCTGGGGACCAAATCCTGTTGCCTGGCAACATAAAGGCCTAGTCACGTTGACAAAACTGGCAGCAAGAATACTCTGCTACCCATCAACTGAGAAGCCAGTCACCCTGCTGCTGCCTCTGAGGGAAGGCCCATGATTTACAGGAGGGGCAGAGAAGACAGATGAGAAGAAGAGAACGTTCAGGAGGCTTGTGGTTTCAGATTCGGCACAGAACTCCACCCCCGCTGGTCTGCGGTGACAAACCGCAGCTGTCAGCTTCGAGCAGCACTTACAGGAAGGGGGCAGGCCTCAGTGAAAGGCCACTAGAGGAAAAGGGACAGTCCCCGGGAAGACCCCCGACCGACCAGGCATTGGGGGACAGCGCTCTGGGATCACAGCTTGCCACCAGCCCTGATCCTGGCTTCCTGCTGCCCTACCAGGCAGGAAAGAGTCAAATGCAGGTGAAGATGGTCCTCGAACCACAGGAGAGAAAACCTCAGATCAGCCCCTCCCTCCCAGCCATCAGCCAGGGGAGGACGTCCGTCCGTCCATCTGACCGAGGCACGGCCAGGTCAGCAGGAGGGACGGTGGCTCCAAGGGGAGTGGAGGGCGTAGACCCTTCCCAAGGGAGCCTGGAGACCCGCTGTCCATCAGGAGTCTTCACCCTGGGTCAGGGGGGCCACCCCTCCTCCCCCTGCCCCCAAACCCCAGGAGAGTCGAGGCTTCCCAAACACAGCCACCATGCAAGGGAGGACCTGGCCCTGCGGGCCCAGGAAGGTCAACCGCACACCCCCCGCCTGCTGTAAATCCCCAGCCCCGTCACCCAGCCCTCAGCCCGGGCGCCCAGGGGATGCGGTTCCCAGGACCCAGCCCGCAGCCACCCCCTGGGAATGTGGCCAAGGACGTCAGTGACCCAGACCTCCTCACCCGGGCCCCAAGGGAGCGCTGCCCACCCCGGGCAGACACGGGCTCAGCAAAAAAACAAGCAACGAGGACCCAGGGAGGCAGGACGAAAGGACACTGGGGTCATGGCGGGGGAGGGAGTTTTAAAGGGCCTGACAGTTGGCAAGGGCCCCCCAGTTACCCCAGGGCAGCAAAGGTGGCCCTGCGAGTCGATCACTTCTCTTACCTGCTCCCCCCGGGACGTGCCAGGCTGTGCTCAGGCCTGCCGACTGCCCCTAAATGCTACTGAAGCGTCAGCAGTGGCCTGCCACCAGGAGCAGGGAGACGGGGGTTCAAACCTCGGCTCCTCTCCACGGGACCTGTGGTCCAGACACTCTCCTTACCTCCCAGAGCCTCAGTCCCTGTCCCCTCCGCTGCCTGGCAAACTGCGTAGCAGCGACGGGCTCATGCCCATAAGGGACCCACCCCTGGAGGCCTGGGAGGCTGTAGATCCTGGTAAGGGGGCTACGGGGGCCCTGATTCACCCAACTTCTCTAAGCCTCAGTTTCCTCCTCTGCAAAGTATGTTTTCAAACGTGCTACCGGGAGCTTGCGCAGCACTTGAGAAAGGGCCTGGGGTACAAAGAGCGTTGCAGCTCTCCTTCCCCTCCTCCCGCCGTCCTTGACCTCTGACCACACACCGTCCTCCAGGTAAGTGTCCCCTCCGTGCTGCTGATGCCCAGCCCCCACAATCCAACCATCTCGTCCTCCACTGTCCCCTTCTCCTCCTGCCCTCAATCTTTCCCAGCGTCAGGGTCTTTTCCAGTGAGTCAGCTCTTCAAATCAGGAGTTTCAGCTTCAACATCAGTCCTTCCAATGAATATTCAGGACTGGTTTCCTTCAGGATGGACTGGCTGGATCTCTTCACTGTCCAAGGGACTCTCAAGAGTTTTCTCCAACACCACAGTTCAAAAGGATCAATTCTTTGGCATTCAGCTTTCTTTATAGTCCAACTCTCACATCCATACATGACCACAGGAAAAACCATAGCCTTCACTAGATGGACCTTTGTTGACAAAGTAATGTCTCTGCTTTTTAGTATGCTGTCTAGGTTGGCTGTAACTTTCCTTCCAAGGAGCAAGCGTCTTTTAATTTCATGGCTGCAGTCACCATCTACAGTGATTTTGGAGCCCCCAAAAATAAAGTCAGCCACTGTTTCAACTATTTCCCCATCTATATGCCATGAAATGATGGGACCAGATGCCATGATCTTCGTTTTCTGAATATTGAGCTTTAAGCCAACCTTTTCACTCTCCTCTTTCACTTTCATCAAGAGGCTTTTTAGCTCCTCTTCACTTTTTGCCATAAGGGTGGTGTCATGTGCATATCTGAGGTTATCGATATTTCTCCTGGCAATCTTGAATCCAGCTTGTACTTCCCCCAGCCCAGCGTTTCTCATGATGTACTCTGCATAGAAGTTAAATAAGCAGGATGACAATGTACAGCCTTGACGTACTCCTTTTCCTATTTGGAACAAATCTGTTGTTCCCTGTCCAGTTCTAACTGTTGCTTCCTGACCTGCCTACAGATTTCTCAAGAGGTAATTCTCCACCTAGGGAAGGTCTTCTGCAAACAAAGCCAGTGTCCAGATTTCCCAATAAAGAAGACTACAGTGGGATTAACATGGGAATTCAGGGTACTTGGCAGTTTCCTCTCATTGAAAACGTGATTTCCCTGCCGTTCAAAGTCCCCAGCGCTCGCCCATCCCTTTGGGTTTGGAGGGCTTTCCATCAGGAACAGGTAAGGTAGCTGCCCTCTTCTTGCCCTCTGCCAGACTGTACCTTCACAAGCAACTGAGTTCTTACCTGCCCTGCCTGGCGTCACCCTTGTATCAGCATCTTCCACATCTCCTGCCAACTAGCGGAGGACTGTTTGCCCTCAATGGGCATTTTTGAGGGTGGTGGTGTTTTTTTTTCTTAATGTAGCAGATTCCCCTTAGAAAGGTATTCTTTGATGGCAAAATACATCTGGGGCAATAACTTACATTCTTTTTCTTTCATCCAATGCTTTACATGAACTAACTTTTAATCATCGTGCTAAACTGCAAAAATGGCCATAATCCTTTGCAGGTGCCTTGCAGATGGAGTTTGTCTTTTCCCCACCTCTTGCATTTGGACTGGCCGTGTGACTTACTCTAACAGTACATTAACAGATGCGATGCAAGCAGAGGCCTGAAGAGGGGCTGCCCTTTCCGCTCCTGGGGTCTCAAAGAGTCGGACCCGACTGAGTGACCTCCATCACACTCACTCCCTTTCTGCTCCTAGAATCCCAGCACCATATGGAGAAGCCTACCCCAGCCTGTTGGCCAGCCCCCCAGTACCTCAGCTGACATCCAGCCAACTCCGTGGCAGGTAAAGCCATCCCAGGGGCCTCCCTGATGGTCCGGCTGCCCTTTCCGCTCCTGGGGTCTCAAAGAGTCGGACCCGACTGAGTGACCTCCATCACACTCACTCCCTTTCTGCTCCTAGAATCCCAGCACCATATGGAGAAGCCTACCCCAGCCTGTTGGCCAGCCCCCCAGTACCTCAGCTGACATCCAGCCAACTCCGTGGCAGGTAAAGCCATCCCAGGGGCCTCCCTGATGGTCCGGCAGTTAAGCTTCTGCCTTGCAATGCGAGGGACACTGGTTCAGTCCCCGGTCCAGGAAGATCCACCTGCTACATTGCAAGCAAGCCCAGGTGCCGCAGCTCCTGAGCCTGCGTTCTAGAGCCCAGGAGCCCAGGAGCCTGTCCTGTGCAACAAGAGAAGCCACAGCAGCGAGGGACGCTCACACTGCGAAGAGCAGCCGCCACTGGCCACAGCGAGAGGAAGCCCACAGTGCAGCCCAGCACCGCCAAACAGTGAGTGAGGCTTTACAGGGCAACCAGCCCCAGCCAGCCCATCAGCTGGCTGTGTACTCACGAGACCAGCCAAAAGCGGAGGTCAGAAAACCGCCCAGCAAAACCATCAGCTACATACATGTTATAAGGCCACTGAGTTTGGGTTGTTTCACAGCAAAAGCTAACTGATACACAGCTCCATTTTTCTTTTTTCTTTAGACCACGCTGTACATACAGCATGCAGGGTCTTAGTTCCACAACCAGGAGCGAACCCAAGCCACCTCCATCGGCAGCTGGAATTCTTAACCAGTGGGCCTCCAGGGAAGTCGCTACAGCTCCATTTTAGAGATGAAGACACTGAGGCACAAACATTAGGCAGCCTACCCGGGTCCCACACCTATTACGTGGCAAGTTGGGATTCAAAGCCAGGCAGTCTGGCTCAGAGGCCAAGCTTTGCCAGCTGTCCAATAGTTAAGTCAGCCTCAGACATTTCCCCTCCACTACCTCCCCAAAGGAGGTTAAAGGACTGGACGTGGGCCCTATAAATACAAAACAGGCAGCTGTCGGCACTGAATAACCCTGACTATTTTGCATCTGTGCTGCACTTCAGAGTTGCAAAGTCTCCTTACACACTCTAACCATGTTAAAAATAACAAAGGTGGCCTGAAGGTTTGAGATCACAGGACTGGATCTGACTCACGGTAGGGAAATGAGCTGAGTGACTAACACAGTGTGGTCTACACAAGCAGGGGGAGTATCATTCAGCCTTAAAAAAGGGATGAAATTCCAACACAGCCACCCTGGATAAGCCTTGAAGATATGATGCTTCAGTGAAAAAAAGCCAGTCACAGAAGGCCAAACTCTACACCAGTCTTCTTTCCTGGGGTACTTGGAGGAGTCACAACCACAGGCAGAGAAAGCAGAATGGGGGTCGCCAAAGGCTGGGGCAAGGGCGCAGTGGGGAGTTACATTTACCACGCGCAGGGCTACACCTTGAGAAAATGATAAAGCTCTGAAGATGGACGGTGGTAAGCGCTGCCCAACAGTAAGAATGTGCTTAATGTTACTGAATTGTACACGTGAAAATAGTTAAAAACGGTAAAACCTATGCTAAATGCAGTTCACCGTAATTTTTCAAGAAGGAAAACTATAACAAGGGTTGGGACGGGCAGTGACGATCTGATAGGCTTGGGGCCGCTGTTAGACTATTTAGACCCCAAGGAGCGGAGGAAGCACCAAAGTGTGGTTCAGGGCCGAGTCACAGGGCTCCACCCCCTCGTCAGAACGTCCCAGTCACACACGGACGGCCAGACGGGCTGGCAGACATGTCAAAGCCACCTTAAAGACAAGCTCTGGCTCACAGACAAAACCCTCAGATAAATCAAAGTCTGTTTCCTGCCCCTGCTCAACCCAGGGGAAAAAAAAAAGTGTCCTGCTTCCTCTTAGCAGAACCCAGATTAGGTTCTCAAGATCACAGGGCTGGATCTGACTCATGGTAGGAAAATGAGCTGACATCAGGAACAATAAAGTCAGTGCAAATTACTGATGAGCAGACACAATTTCTAAAGGCCCAACAACCACAGATCTTTGCAAACTCTTTGGAAAAGCAAGCTGTATAAGTCTTTCCCTTTATAAATCTCTGTTGTTCCCCTGAGACTATGGATGGATGGATACGAGCATTCCAGACATCATAAAACCACACCACAGTATTATCTCTTTTTTATTTTCAAGAAAACCTGTGTGTGTTAGTCGCTCAGTTGTGTCCGACTCTGCGACCCCACGGTCGCCAGGGTCCTCTGTCCATGGGATTCTCCACGCAAGAAAAAGGACATATGTAAATATTAACAGGAGGTATGGGGACTTATTTTCTTCTAAATTTTCTAAAAAAAAAAAAAGTATTAACGAAGCCTAAGGTCACATGGGGGCTCCCCTGGTGGCTCAGTAGTAAAGAACCCGCCTGCCAACACAGGAGATTCAGGTTCGATCACTGGGTCGGGAAGATCCCCTGGATTAAGAAATGGCAGCCCACTCCAGTACTCTTGCCTGGGAAATCCCACGGACAGAGGAGCCTGGTGGGCTACAGTCCATCGGTTTGCAAAAAAGTCGGACAAAACTTAGGGACTAAACAACAACAAGGTCACAGAGGGATTCATCATCAAATATGATCTTATTTAAGTCGTAAGAGGGGCTTCACTGGTGGCTCAGCTGGTAAAGAATCTGCCTGCAGTGCAGGAGAGCCCGGTTTGACTCCTGGGTCGGGAAGATCCACTGGAGAAGGGATAGGCTACCCACTCCAGTATTCTTGGGCTTCCCTGGTGGCTCAGCTGGTAAAGAATCTGCTTGTGATGCGGGAGACCTAGGTTCGCTCCCTGGGTTGGGAAGACCCCCTGGAGAAGGGAACGGCTCCCCACTCCAGGATTCTTGCCTGGAGAATTCCATGGACTGTGTATAGTCTGTGGGGTCGCAAAGAGTCAGACATGACTGAGCAACTTTCACTTCATTAAGGCCGACGGACACCTCCCAACTCACGGTCTGTGACCCTAACTTTCACTGTATTCAGATCACTGCTCCCACAGCGATGGGGATGCGGAGGCTCTGAAGGTGCCTGATAACACACACTTGGAGGAGACGCTCTGAAGGCATCTCTGACACCATCGCCGCCACACACAGAGGGGCTTGTAAACATACACGGGAAGGGGCGGGGCTCAGAGCAGAGGGAGGGGACACGGAGCCCCCCTTTGCAGCAGCTGGAGGTGGGCCTGCCCCTTCGCCACCAGGAAGGTCTGAGGGCACAGACACAGACAGGCCCAACCGCCTGGCCAAGCCCAGATGGCCCACCGTCCGCAGAGATGAAACAAGGCACGTCCGGGCCCAGGCTTGGCCTTCGAGGGCCTGTCAGTTCCTCGGCCGGAGACCAACAAGGTCCCCGGAGGCTGAGGTGCAGCGGCCACTTTGAGCCTTCTCGGCCCTTCTTCCTGCCCACTTCTAAGGAGGAAGGAATTTGTGGGGCGGTGGTTTGCAGGCATAAAGCCAGGCAGGATTCCCTCGACATTCAACTTGGGCTCTGCCAGCTGATGGAGAGTGCTCAGCCCCAGGGTGTGCACCGTGTCATGAGGCCTGACGACTCCGCGGCTTGCCCAAGAGACTCAGTCATCGCGTGACCACGGGTCTCACTGGCCGAGAGATGAGAGGGAAACGCGAAGCCACGATTCACGACTGGCCAGCAGGAGTGCCCGCCCAAGCCCGCTCCCCGCTATCTTCCATCTAAGAGGACTGGGTGCAGAGAGAAGGGAGTGGCGTGAAATCTACTCCAGGTGTGTCAAAGCCAACTGGGGACTCACCCAACAAATCAGATTTGAATCAGCCCAACCCAGACGGAGCCGGATTTGCCAGTCTGCTCACCTGGCCACACGGCAGGGGAGAAGCTGCGAGGAACCAGCAATCAAAAAGGAAAGCTCGGCATGCCCAGGGAGGGCAGGGAGGAACCTCTGGTCAACCGCTTACCCTTACTGGTTCACTGGCTCCTTTCCTCCAGACTTGAGCACCTCCTGTATGCTGGCACTGCAGACATGGAAATGACCCAAGCAGACCAAATTCTCTAAGTCTGGAAATTTCTCTAAGACCAGATTCTCTAAGTCTGGTAGTGGGGTTTCACTACCATAAATAAGTGGACGGTATGAGGTCACAGGGTGAGAACTGCTACGGAGAAAAGGCCTATCAAGGAACGGGGTTTGGGGTGATGGAGATGGTGGGCTGGCAGTTATCATTCCAACGTGAGCCCAGAAAGGCCTCATTGATTAAAAAGAAAAGAAAGTGAAGTCGCTCAGTCGTGTCTGACTCTCTGCAACCCCGTGGACTGTAGCCTACCAGACTCTTCCATCCATGGGATTCTCCAGGCATGAATATTGGAGTGCGTTGCCACTTCCTTCTCCAGGGGATCTTCTCAACCCAGAGATCAAACCGGGGTCTCCTGCATTACTAGCGGATTCTTTACCTTTGAGCCCCCACGAAGTGTCATCTGAACAGAGGCCTGAAGGAGATAGGACGGACCAGGCAAATCCTGCCGTTAAGATAACACACAGAGGGGCGCGCAAGTTCAAAGACTCTGAGACGGGATGAGCTGGCATCAGCTCAGCCAGAGGAGGTCACCGCCCATCAGCCAGGGCTGACAACCTGAAAGGCCCACCTCAGAGGCCCCTGGACACAGAGGTCCCTTCAGCAGTTCTGCTCCAAAACCTCAGTGCTGGGGACCCAGCGGGGAAACTCCCAGTGCGGACGCCACTACCAAGGGTCCAAGGGGACGCTTTCACAGGCCCCTGCAAAGTCCCCTGACGGCACGGGGACCTCTGGGGCCTCAAAAGGCCCAAGGATTCAAGTGACGGAGCCTTTCAGAAGAGGGGATTTCGTGCCCTCCTCAGGACTGACCCAATGTTTACAGTATCAGAAACGTCTCCTCCAATCTAAACAGAACCCTTCACACTACGAGGTCAAGACCACTACCACCCTGGGACACGGTGGGTGAGACCCGTCTCTCAACAGGGGGCACCTTGAAGGCTGTGACACAGGGCACTCTGGAGGGGGGGATGCCTCGGGGTGGGGGGCTTCTGGGGACTGGTGAGCACCTTCTGGAGGACTTCTTCTCCCTGGAAAGCTGAGGGCCCAGTGGAGCACAGAGGGAGGAGGAGAGCAGAGTGGCTGAGACGCAGGCTTCTCGCAGGCCAAGGCGCCAGGGCCCTGCGATGTCACATAGCCCAGGGCGGCAGGCCAGGGAAGCGCGGGTTTCAGGCCACTCCATCCAGGAGCCAAGGCAGCGTCTGCATCAGGTGCCAAGCAGAAAGCTCGACTCAAGGTGCGGAGCTGCAAAACCCAAGCCTGCAACAAGGATCTGGGCAGAACCACCAAACATCAAAGGGATCCCCGATGAGACGTCTGAAGGGTACCCGGAGCAGGGCCAGGGAGAGGAATGCCCACGTCCCGGCCCCGGATCCTCCAAGGCGCCAGTCTTATTGCATCCCTGGGGCTCCCCTTCCCAAGGGCTCCCCTTTGCCTGCTGCCTCCCCACTCCAGGCCCAACAACACGCGTTGCACACGCAGAGGGGGCTCACAGGGGCACCACCCCTCGCCGAGCATCGGCTTACAGGCAGAGACTCGGGGAGGCAGCATCTTCCATCACCAAACGCACGGCAGGGACAGGACCTCACTATGGACCAGCTCCTGAGTCCTGGGGGTGAGCCTGCGGGCTCTGCCGTGTGTTGGGAGCTCTCTTCCTTCCTATTCCTGGAGCCTCGACCTGACCCGAGCAGGTCCTCACACCACTGACGATCCACGAAGACGCCCTCTGAAGCCGGCACCCCCAGCAGCCGCCCTGCTTCCTGGTCTTGGGTCCTCTCACCTGTCTGTGCTCTCGGGACAAAGAACTAACATTTCAAGAGAGGGAAACAGTCAGCTCTTCCCCAACCTGGAAAAAGAGTTCAAGGGAAGGAGCATTCTTCCTGGGGCTGACAGGCAGTCACTAGGGAAGCAGAGGACAAGCCAGATGTTCTAATCACAGCCTCTCGTCCACATGAGCTGGCCTGGCCGCCTGGGAAATGGACCAGGTACCAGCTCCAGCAGTGAGGCACTGCCCAGTGGCCCTGCTCAGCCACGTCTGACTCTTTGTGATACCGTAGACTGTAGCCCACCAGGCTCCTCCATCCATGGGATTTTCCAGGCAAGAGTACTGCAGTGGGTTGCCATTTCCTTCTCCAGAGAATCTTCCCAACCCAGGGATAGAACCCAGGTCTCCCGCATTGTAGGCAGACTCTTCACCATCTGAGCCACCAGGGATGTAATAATACACTGTTGAAAGCCCAGTCACATCCAATTCTTTGGTACTGGAGTGGGTAGCCTATCCCTTCTCCAGGGGATCTTCCCAAGCCAGGAATCGAACCAGGGTCTCCTGCATTGCAGGGGATTCTTTACCAACTGAGCTATCAGAGAAGCCACCGGTGGGGACGTCCCAACGCCAGCACCCCCGTGGCGTTAACAGCACTGAGAGCGGGAATGAAGGCAGGCTGTGGGGTGAGAAACCAAGGCCCCATCTCCAAACGCGCCTCCTGACGAACTCACGGCTCTCCTGGGCCCTGGCCTTCAGCAGGGGGGCCCAGAGTCCAGAGGTGCCCACAGCGCCGGCCACGGCAACGGGCACACCGGGCGCTTACCTGTCTCGCCACCCTCCGAGCCTCCCAGTAGGGCTTCGAGTCCTCCACAGCCTTGCCGATCTTCTTCACCAGCTCATCCAGCTTCACCGTCGCTTCCACCAGGACAGAGCGGAACTTCTGACGGATATCCTGCAGACAGGAAATGGAGGACAGAGTTCAGGTTTAAGGAGCTTGCGGAAATCCACTTGACTTCCCCAGAAGCATCCGGAAGGGCCTCCACTCGACCGGGAAGCCTGTACATACAAGCCCGTGTCAACAACAACGGCCCCCCGAGAGAATCTGGTGTGATACTGCAAACGTCCCAGCACCTGCGCCAGCTGGTATGGCAGCCCCCAGCTGTACGTAGCTACTGAGCACTTGACCCTGGCTAGCAAGATGGACAGAAGGAGCTTTTCACTTAGTTCATTTTATTTAGGTATGTTTAAACAATCAATAAGGCCATGACTACCATATCAGACCCAGCGGGCTAGACCGCAAAGCTCCGTCCAGGGGAAGATGCCTAACCCAGTCACCCCAGCAGTTTCAGCCCAAGATGATGGCAGCATTTGTCACTTGCCCACGATGTCCACAGTCCTGTGACACAGTCAGCACTAAACAGTGCGTGCCAATTTCCGACAGGCCAGATCCTGTGCTCTGCCCTGGGCTTGGCCCCTGCCTTCAGGACGCCTCCAGTCCGGAGGGTGAGACGGGGATAAACACAGCCCATCCCCAGAGAATGTGTGAGGATGGGACCGGCACAGCTGGCATGGGACCCAGGACCCAGAGCCTCAGCAGGCCAGGTAAGGGGGTGGGAGACTCGCCCGTAGAGGGGGACTCATGGGGAGCTCCCAGGCATACCATCTGCACGGAGGCCTGAAGCACGGACGGGAGGAGGGAAACACTGAGTCCAGAGCGGCAGCAGAGCCACGCCCACAGCGGAGGGGAGGGATCGGGCTGGCATTTTCCAGAGACTGCAGGAAGCTGGACGTCCAGAACGTGGGAAACGGCTAGAGATGAGGGCGGCCCACCCCTCCGGAGACGCCACGAGCCATGCAGGCCTGGACAGGCGTCTGGGAGAGGGGAACGGGGGGTGGGCAGCACCAGGCTTCACCGCACAGTCAAAGTCAGGAAACCAGGTCCATGGATGCCCGAGGAGGAGAAGGATCACAAAGACAGTCTGGTTCCAGCTCTAGGAAGACACTGGAAGGGTCGGTCGGGGCTTCAGAGACCCAGTCCCCTCCACCCTTCCTCCCCTGGGGAGCTGGCCTGGCACGGCCACAGCCTGAGGAGTCTGCGTGCATCAGAGGGGCGATGTGGGTGTGGAGGGAGGAGGAACAGCACGTGTCCACCAGCCGCGGGGGCCCCAAGAGCAGCCAGCCACCCCACTGGTACACACGTGTGCGCCACTGGCTGCAAAGGGGCTGCCTCACTATCTGAAGTCTGCTTCTAGGCAGAAGATTGTATGGACCTCGTGGGTCACTGGGATAGCTCATGGGGGTTCAGGAAGGCCTCGATCATGCCTAACTTGCTCTCCCCCCATCATTTCACGCTTGAGCTTTCTAGGTGTGTTTGAAACATACGAACGTGGCCGTTGTCTTACACGAGCGTCTCACCCCCTGGGCCCCCCCATCCTGTACCCTCCCCCCAGTCCTGTGTCCTCATCATCGGAAGCTGCTCCGCCTTCTCTCTTCTCTGGCCAGGTCTGCAGTCACGTGCTTCAGCTACAGCTGCTGAGGACAGAACAAGCTAGACTTGTCCTCCAGAGGACACGCCGCGCACAGGCGTGTGGGCCACCCGGGGACAAGCAAAGCCCTGCTGAGCTGCTGTCGGGCTTGACTTGCCATCCGTGGGAGGCAACGTGTAGGCTGCAGCCCCAGGCTTTCAGCAGAGAGACGGAGCTAAACCGGGTTAAACCTCTTTCTGCAAGCTCCCATCGAGTCACTTCGTTACACATCGTTTTTATTACCTATAAAATGGTTCTTTTCCATCTCACAGGGAGGGCTGTTAGTGCCTAAGAGCTAACACCTAGACTGGGCAACACAGGGGCCCCATTCCTACCTGGCAACCAGGGGCCAGAAGTAGAGGAGAAGACACCCCTTAGAGACGGTCCTTTCCAGCCCCGCGCCCTGTGCCTGAGCCACGACCAGCCTGATTCACCCACTGACCTCCCCTCCCAGCCCTCAGAGACTTCTGACTGCGCAGAGCAACTCCTGGCACCAGGGACTATAACAGCTGGGTGCCTAATAGCTAGCTCCTGGGCACACAGTAGGTGCTCAATAAATGCACACACCTGGCATAAAAAGAGACCCATGATTCTATAATGGGGTGGCTCTGAGGGGCAGCTGACCCAGGGGAGAAAAACCTGCTTTGCAGACACACCCCCACACACAACTGCATCTCCAGGCCACAGGCGGGCAAACCGGGGCCCAAATCAGCCGGCAGGTGCCCGGGGGCGGGTCACACCCTCTCTCCATCCTCTCTGGGAGCTGAGAGTCGGCCCCGAACCAGGAGCCCAGGGGCCCACAGGCTTCGTGCCCTTGGCTGTATGCTACATGCTAAACGGAAAATTTACCTGATTTATCCGTTGCAGGAAAACTCATATAAATTTATTTTAATTTACATTCCAAAGTCCTCATAAAAAAATAATTTTTTTAAAAAAAATCAGATGATCAGGCGACACTGGGCCCCCATTCCTACCTGGCAACCACTGGTTAAAAGTGGAGAAGACACCCCTTAGAAACGGTCCTTTCCGGTCCCCAGGCCCTGTGCCTGAGCCACGCCCAGCTCACTTCACCCACTGACCTCCCCTTCCCAGCCCTCAGAGACTTCAGATTTGCCCAGAGCTACTCCAGGCACCAGCGACTATAGTATAAGCCACCTACCTGCGTGAAAGGGCACGCGGGGAACAGATGGCCAGTTCCCACGGGGCAGACACAGACGCTTGCACCCGTCCGTGTGTGCAGCCACTAACAGCCTTACCAGCTAACGCGCTTTGGTTGCTCTTTCTTTTTAACTGAAGGACGGTTGACTTTCAGGGTTGTGCTAGCTTCAGGTACACAGCACAGAGGTCGAGCTGTACCCACCTACCTCTTCTTCCCAGATCCTTCTCTATTCTAGATTACTACAAGATGTTGAGTACAGTTCCCCGTGAGGGCCATAGGTGTGATCCACACAGTACAAAGAGGGAAACTGAGGCACAGCGTGACCAGGGAGCCTGCCCACGCTCACAAAGCTGGGACACGGCAGAGCTGAGTTCACTCTAGACTTCCTCAAGTGGTAAATAAATAAGCAGCACGTGGCGTGATAGGTACTAAAGACCTCGGTCTACATGCTGCAGCAGACACACACCCAGGACAGCCACACCCAGAGAGAGTCATCCCAGCCAGGGCTTGGAGAGAAAGGGGATTTCACCAGAGAGAGAAGGGGCATCGCAGCTGAAGGACCAGCAGAGCCAAGGGCAGCAAGTGGGAGGGCTGGCAGGAGGAAGGCCACGGGAGCCGCGCCAGGCTCTGACCTCGATCCCACGTGCATCGGGAGACAGGGCAGGTTTCTCCAGTGAGCCTCTGTTTACCCCCCAAGCGCCTGCTGTCAGTAACGCCTGAACACCACTCTGCCTCTTCCCTGGGGGGTCCCGTGGTTCAGAATCCGCACTTACATCGCAGGGAGGGCAATGTGGGGTCCCTGGTCAGGGAACTAAGATCCCACAGGCTGTGAGACCAATAAATAAATAAATGGATAAGGACAGAAAAGAGGGTTTTTTTTTAAAAAAAAAAAGGAGAAGTAAACCTCCGGACCATGAACAGAACTTTCCAGGCCGCAACAATGTACACGCTGAAGGCTGATTGCAACTTGGTCCTGCGGGGAGGAAGCGGGGCGGGGCAGAGGAGGACGGGACGGGAGCCTCCTCTTCCAGAGCAGCTTGGTGGGGTGAGAACTGAAACAGAAACATCGAGAAGCGGCCACACAAAGCCTGCTGGTTAGGGTGACGGAAGCAAATGCCTAAATTATCAGCTAAAATACGTTCAGTGGGTCAACTGAACCGCCTCTAAGAGAGGGAAATATGGGGCTGGGGTGGGAGGATCGGGTGCCAGTTGGGAGGGGTTGTCTTGTCTTGTGTTTTGCCCTTCTAAAAGTCTGTAGGAGATTATCACAGTGCATCTGTAAGCAGAAGCATCGCAGATCAAATCTGGGTTGAGGTTCCCACGTGAATCTGGCGGGCAGATTCAGGGACCACCAGCCTGGTCGAGCGTGTGTCCCTCGAAGGCTGCTGAGTCCATGAGATATCATCTGACATTAGCGTCTCCCTCCATCACAGAGGCTGTGCTGCCAGGGAAGATGACGCAGGGCTGGCTGGCAGCCAAACAACAGCAGCTATTCATCCAAGACGTGTTGTGTTAAGCGCTCAACACAAAGCCAGCCTTCTCCCTGATAAAAGAGAGTGGGCCTAGTTCTCCCACCATTCCGGAGGAGCACAGCCATCCGAGTAATAATTCACCATAAAATCCTGAGGTGTGGGAGCCCACAGAACCAACGTCTTCCCTGCCTACCCAGCGTGACAGCCCTGATTTTATTGGACCTCACCCTGGTCTCAGAACTGACCCCATGCCTGCCCATCAGTGCAGAATACTCGTAGCTTCAGCGGTTGTTAAGGGAGGGCGCGAGACCCATCAGAACCAGTAAGGTTTCATTCTGGGACTTTTCTGAAACTGTTAGGAGGAAACTTGTACTGAGATGGTTGAGAAGATGGAATAAAAGCTGGAGCAGATGGCAGCCATCCTGGCTCCAGAGGGGAGAGCCCACCAGAGGTAGGGAGGGAAGGAGTCCCTACTGAGGCTGAGCCTTTGGACCTAGCAATGCTTTATAGTCTAACCCGAAACTCCACGTCCCCCGGGGCCAAAGTGGTACGCACACAGACGCACACAGTGGTCACCCACCCCTGCTTCATGTTTTAAGCTAGTTGGAACTGGATTTCTGTCCTTTGCAACTGAACTGAGTCTCAAAAAAAAAAATACTGAAAACTACTGGATGCCTTAAGGTAGCCATGCTAATGTACTCAGGGAGGGAAAGTCAATCACAGTCTATAAGTGGCAAAGTTCTGTCACTAAATACAGGTAACTGCTGGAGGGCTTCTGCCCCAGACGTAAAGCTATACGTACAAGGAGCTTCTGGAGAACTTAATTAAACCTATTCTGTAGAAAGAATTCCTCTCCCCCCCTCTCTCCCCCTCCCCCACCC
>SJYC01061208.1:0-32326 GCA_006408675.1 Madoqua kirkii
GCCAATTCATCTTAAAGCCAGCCAGCCACACCTGAACCTGTACTTTTTGCCTTATTTCCTAGTTCGAGAAAGGATTCCACCATGGTTCCCTGTCATCTATAATTACAAGCAATGTGTCTCCCAAGATCAGAGTTGGGCTGCTTCCTGGGATGTCCAAGGAGGAGAGCCAACTGTTTTCCCTGCGCTAAGTGATCCACGGATAAGTTCAGAAGACATCCCTGGAGAATGAGCAGACCTTTCACTGGTCAAGAAAACTAAGCCACACACCAGCCAGGGCTGTTTACCAGCGGATTCTTTTTTAGGTCAGCATTTGAAGGAGTTCTAAGCCATCCCTTGGCCTGGATGAGACCTCAGAGCTTCCAGTCTGAAAACTGTGTCACGTCCACTGGGTGACTCAGACTGAGGGCAATTTATCCAAGCAAAGAGCTGCTGAGGGCGGCACAGTCTCCCCGCGTGGATGTGCCAGGGTGTCGGAAGCACGGCCCTGGATCGGACAAGAAGCCCCGCCACACGAAGCCTGCACCACGGCGCCTGGGAAGCGGCGGGCAGGGCGGTCACACCGGGGACAAGCCCTTCTTTTCTGGCCAACCCAGCCACCTAAGCCTCAGTGATCTCGCCTGGAAGCTGAGAAGGGCAGCCTCTCCCCTTCACAAAGGCCTCCCCAGAACCTAGCGGGGTGAGCAAAGGACATCAGGTTTTAAAAATAACTGTCCTACAAACTAAAGTCACTGAACTTCAAAAGGGCCCGAGTCATGCCACCTATAAACCCACTGCTCTCTGCTTGTGGGAAGATTTCGCAGGCATGCTCCGAGCCTCCCAAAGACCCTGCAGGACAGCACGGCCAGGCTCAGCAAGAAGACCCCCAGTCCCCAGATAAGAGACCTCGGCCCCGGGAGAAGGGCTGACCTGGCCCGAGGTCTCGCACGGGGAGTGCCGGTCTACAGAGCATCGACAGATCCCACCTGGCTTTCCCTCACCTGCGATTCTCAAAGTTTGGTCCAGGGAACACGGAGGTAGGGGTCGGGGGTTCCCGGAAACCTTTTCTGGGACTCTGCTCAGTCAAAATCATTTTCATAATCAAATTCAGTTTAATTTGCCTCTTCCACTTTCATTCTCTTGTGACTGTTGAGTGGAGTTTTCCAGAGACTGCTTCATATGTGCCATCACGAGAACGAATGAATGCGGGAGCAGAAATGAGAATCCAGCTCTCCTATGAAGCCCGACAGGAGGCTTGCCAAAGCCACAGAATGTCGGCTTTCTTTCCACAATTTTTGGGGAGGGGTTTGGGAAAAGTTATTTTGATAAGATATACATGTAATAGGTTTCTCACTGTCACTTTTAATGAATGAAAACAGTTTTTAAAATAAAAATTCATTTAAAAATGAATACAGTTTTTAAAATGGGCAATAGATGCTACCCATAAAAACAGAATCTCTCTGCAATGCTCAGAGACCACAGGAGCATGAAAGGAACCTGGGGCCCAAAAGCGCCAGGTCAGCTGGTGGCACCAAATCACACCCACCCCACCCCCGCCCTGGGCGCCCTGCAGAGACCTAGCCCACCCCCGCCCTGGGCCGCCCTGCAGAGACCTGCTGGAGGGGAACAGGGCTGTGTGTTCAGTAACAGCAAAGCAGCTATTCCTTCTCAGGCCTTCCTTCACCCCTTCTAATTTCCCCAAGAAGAAAGCCTGCATTTGGAGCCGTTCTGTCTTCACTGCTTCTTCACGCTTGCTCATCTCCTTTCTAAGAAAGGGGGAGTTGGTCAGGCTCAGAGCCTTCCCTGGAAAAGGGAATCTGCTAAGAATTTGATAAGCAAACTGATAGTCACTGAAAACAAGAGAGTGCTGCTCTCAAAGTCAGCAAGCTGGGCTCATCCACGTGATTCTTCCCTGAAAACCTCGCTTTAAACAAAGTTATTTCCCTCTGATGACTTTTCACTTACAGTCATTAAGTCTCACTTTCAAACAAAGGACAAATGTGAATCCAAGTGGGAAAAAAAAATACAGAGCAGGAATAAAGCAGGAATGACAGAGGCAGAAGAACACGAGATGTGGGATGTTCCTCCTCTCGGTAGCAGGAACCTCCCAGAATTCCACAGTGCAAGGCCACGCTCGACTCCCAACCAGTCCTAAGGCAACCGACATGTTTTTAATGCTTCTACAGATCATGTTGTTTATATTCTTCCCCCACCCATCCAATCTATTCTTTAAATGCAGTTGTGGCAGCTGCTAAAACACAAAGCAACCACTTTCCTGGGGCTCCGGTGAGAAGGATCAAGCGCCCCCCAGGCTTTCTGCAGCGCTTTCTGCAGCACCCGAGATGCTCTGAGTTTGCGCAGGGCTCGGCAGAGGCCACCGGCCACACGTGGCTAAATGGAAACTTGACGTGCGCTTACTGCGGCTGACTGGGTACCGTACTGAACTGTCATTTTTAAGTAGAACTCGAGTGGCCCCACAGGGCTGGTGACTGCCATCCTGGGCGGCACGGGTCCGGCTCGGATTCCGCTGTGTGCTCCACCTGCAGGGATCCGGCCACGCTCCTGGGTCCCCCTGCTGCCTGCCCTCCTTGCCTTTACTGCCCCAGGGAGTGGCCATCACAGCGCTGGGGGACGGACGGGCAGCCGGGACGATCTGATTTCAGCTCCGGCAATTTTCCAGCAGAGGCAGAAGTGGAAAGACTGTGCCTGGGGCAAAGCCAGGGTCTGGGGCGCCAAGACAAGAGGGCCCCGGAGCTGGGAGGGGGGTGGAGAAGGGGTGCGAGGGCAGGAGCCCCCAGGGAGCCAGGCCCAGCCCCACAGGGACCACGGCACCCCCACCCAGCACTGCACAGGCCCAATCACCCATCAGCAAGTTTCACCCAACCAGGGAGCCTGGGAAGACAGGGGCACAGGGATGGGAACGTACGTGAAAAAAAAAAAGAAAATGAGGAGAAAGCACCAGGGCCTCCCAGTCGGGAAGCAGCAGAATCACAGCTAGGGACTGGTGCCCAGCTCCCCGCCTCTGCCCACCTTTCTGCCTCACCTTGAACCCCAGCTTCTTGGGGCATCTCCCAAACCCAGCTTCTTTAGGAACTGTGCCCCGCAGGTAAGGAGGATCCTGCTGCCGTGATTCTGACATACGATCCCCTCCCGAGGGCCAGAATGGAAGGAACCAGAGGAGGGCAAGAAGAGCACAGAGGTGCCCACGGAGCGGGAAGGGCAAGCAAACGAGAGGAGAGCAGGCGGAGGGTGCGGGAGACGACCTGGGACCCTGACCCTGCAACCACCCAGCCAGGTCCCTTACCAGCCCAGCCAAGGCTGCCCTGCAGGAGAGGACACCAGCGCGGCGGGTCACCGTGCTGGGCCCACGAGTGCTGGGCGCTCGGAACGCCTGCCCAAGGCTCTGCCACGCCCTTCCCTCCCCGGGGGTCCCCCTCCCTTCTGCCTTTCAGTAACCCTGTCTTTTATTTACGCTGCTTGAGTGGTCTGGGGTAAAGTGGAGGGGATTCTGGCCTCAGCTCCAGGCCAGGGCAGGCCCCAGGCGCTGACAAGGCCAGCCCTGCTTCCTCTTTCCACCCCAGCACACCAGCTGTCCGGGCTCTGCACCAGCAAGAACTTCCTCCCACCGAGAGAGGAGAAGAGGGAAGAAGCGGTGCTGGCCAGCATGCTTCCCTGTACAAGCCGGCCTCCTCCGAGGTGTCCAAGCAGCCGAAAGCTTTTCTTAGGCCTACGCGGAACCAAGTTCCTCCCAGGCACAAAGGCTGTGCTCTAGAACTCTGATTCAACTGGAGGAAGTTTCCCAACAAGCAGGGGAGGCCCTCTCCCATCCCCAGGCCCCACAGCCGGCACAGCTGCCCGGCCCTGGGACACGCAGCCTTGGCCAAAGTCGAGATGCCGCTGCCATTTGCAGGCTGAGTTAAGAGAGTTGGTAGGTCTGGGGATGCAGAAAAGGCTCTTTTTAAAACATTTTTAATTTAAAATAGTTCAGACTTGGGGAAAATGAGGGTAAGATGCAGACATGATGGCCTTTAGCCTGAGACATTTCAGTGTGTATTTCTTAAAAATGAGGACATTCTCTTACATAACGAGAGTAAGATGATCACAATCAGAAACTTAAAACCGATACAATACCACTAATCTGATCTGTGATTTTGTTCAAATTTTGATGTCCCACCAACATTTTTACAGTGGAAGTGTTAGTCGCTCAGCTGTGTCCAACTCTCTGCAACCCCATGGACTCTAGCCCACCAGGCTCCTCTGTCCATGGAAATCTCCAGGCAGGAAGACTGGAGCGGGTTGTTGCTGTTCAGTTGCTCAGTCATGTCTGACTCTTTGTGACCCCATGGACTGCAGCACGCCAGGCCTCCCTGTCCATCACCAGCTCCCAGAGCTCGCTCAAACTCATGTCCATTGAGTCACTGATGCCATCCAACCTTCTCATCCTCTGTCATCCCCTTCTCCTCCTGCCTTCAATCTTTCCCAGCATCAAGGTCTTTTCTAAGGAGTCAGTTCTTCACATCAGGAGGCCAAGGTATTGGAGCTTCCGCGTCAGTCCTTCCAATGAACATTCAGGGATGATTTATTTAGGACTAACTAGTTTGATCTCCTTGCGGTCCAAGGAGATCACGAGTCTTCTCCAACACCACAGTTCAAAAATATCAATTATTCGGTGCTCAGCCTTCTTTATGGTCCAACTCTCACATCAGAGAAGTAGATATTTTTCTGGAACTCTCTTGCTTTTTCTTTGAGCCAGTGGATGTTAGCAATTTGATCTCTGGTTCCTCAGTCTTTTCTAAGTCCAGCTTGAACATCTGGAAGTTCTCAGTTCACATACTGTTGCAGCCTGGCTTGGAGAATTTTGAGCGCTACTTTAACTAGTGTGTGAGATGAATGCAATTGTGCGGTAGTTTGAGCATTCTTTGGCATTGCCTTTCTTTGGGATTGGAATGAAAACTGACCTTTTCCAGTCCTGTGGCCACTGCTGAGTTTTCCAAATTTGCTGGCATATTGAGGGCAGCACTTTCACATCAGGTTTTAGGATTGGAAATAGCTCAGCTGGAATGCCATCACCTCCACTAGCTTTGTTTGTAGTAATGCTTTCTAAGGCCCACTTGATTTCACATTCCAGGATGTCTGGCTCTAGAGTGATCACATCATCGTGATTATCTGGGTTGTGAAGATCTTTTTTGTACAGTTCGTCTGTGTATTCTTGCCACCTCTTAATATCTTCTGCTTCTGTTAGGTCCATATCATTTCTGTCCTTTACCGAGCCCATCTTTGCCTAAAATGTTCCCTTGGTATCTCTAATTTTCTTGAAGAGATCTCTATTCTTTCCCACTCTATCCACTGGAGTGGGTAGCCATTCCCTTCTCCAAGGGAATCTTCCTGACCCAGAGATTGAACCTGGGTCTCCTACATTGCAGGAAGATTCTTCACCATCTGAGCCAACATCTTTTACAGCAAAGGAAAAAAAGGTATTTTTTCCTGGTCCAGGATCCAGTCCAGGACTCACACAGGATCTAGTTGTTAAACTCTCTCTAGCTTCCCGGAATCTGGAAGTATTCTTCAGTTATTTCACGGCCTTGATAGTTTTCAATAATATAGAATGTCACTTTGGGAAAGACTCACTTTCAAATCATCATTTTTTGTTGATGTTACACAGGCAGGAGCCACCAGAATGGACTGTAACCAATACAATAAAAAAATACGTATGTTTAGGACTTTGCTGGCACTGCAGTGGATAAGAATCCGCCCAGCAATAAAGGGGACATGGGTTCTATCCCTGGCCAGGGAAGAGCCCAAAGCCGCCCGGCAACCAAGCCCGAGCACCTCAACCACCGAGACCACAAGCTGCAGCTAGGGAAGCCGGCAGTCTTAGAGCCCGCGCTCCCCAACAAGAGAAGCCGCCGCCGAGACGCCTGCACACCACAGAGGACAGCACCTGGAGCGAGCCCGCAGGCAGGCAGGAGGCCCCAGCCCGGCCAAAAATGAATAAGCACACTTTTAAACTATTAAATATATTTTTAAAACTGTAGACTGTTAAAGTATACATATATATATTTAAATAGCCTTAGGTCTAAAGCACCACAGAGGAGAAAACCCTTTAATCTTCAGGGACAAGGGTCAGTGGTTTGAGACCCTGGAAGAGGAACAGAAGTTACATAACCACACACACACATACACGCGCGTGCTCTCTCTCTCTCACAAACACACACACTCTCTCTCACATACACACACACACACAGTGACACACACACACACTCTCATATACACACACATACACACTGACACATGCACACACTGACACACACATACACACACTCTCTCACAAACATACATACACACTTATACATTTACACATACACACTGGCACACACACTCTCACAAGCACAGACACACTCACACATACACACACTGACACACTCTCTTACAAACATACACACACACTCTCTCTCTCTCACACAAACATTCGCACTCACACACTTGCACACACACAAAGCTGAGAAGGCTGACAGGACTTGCTGCTGTTTCATTCAGGGCCAAACACGTGTTTTTAAACCCACAGGACTCTTTATGTGAGAGGAGGCAGGATTGCTGAAACAGTGGCATTTTACAAGAGTTCAACCACAGGTGAACTATTTCCCATGTCTACGCTAGAGGCTTAACATATTTCCTCAACCTGAAGACCCACTTTTTCCCCCACGCTTGCAAATACCAGATCTCAGATGGATCATAAAGCTGATGTGCACACTTATCAGGAGTGACGCGTCAGCATGAGGTGGTCCCGCGTCACAGGTCTGTTTCAGAATGCACACGAGTGTGGGTGTCAGGGTGGTGTGGGAGCTCAGGGCTGGCCTCGGGGCTCCGGGGACCAGGCAGCACAGCCTCCCTGGGAAGCACGCGCCCCCGCCCGGCACCGCAGGCAAGATGCTGCCCGCTCCTCCGGGAGGACCCTCCTCCTGACACAGCTCACAGAACAGAAGGGAGGGCGGGCGGAGGACACAAAGGAACCAAAGTTAAAAGTCCACCGCCGCTGCCGTGAGAGACGTGGAAGGCCCCAGCAGAAACGGCGGAAAACGCCAGAAGAGGCTGCTTCTAGCAGATCTGGACGAGGGAGGGAACGCGGCAGGGGGCTTCCGTTTTCTCAAGGGCCTTCCTTCGACTGTGCACAAGTGTGGCTTCGGTAAGGATCACGTTTGGCCCTACCACAGATTCACCTACATTTTTCATTTCCCCGTGATCAAGACTGAGGATGACTCAGCCCACTCAGCGTGTTGCTAGATTCAAATCAAAATCTGTCCTGCCAGTAAACCGGTGCAGCCGCTGTGGAAAGGAGCGTGAGAGTTCCTCAGTCAACTAAAAAGAGAGCTGCCACCTGATCCAGCAGTCCTGCTCCTGGGCATGTGTCTGGAGAAAACGAAACCGTCATTCAGAGGGAGGCTTGTACTCCTGCGATCACAGCGACACCGTGGCCTGGAGACGACACGAATGCCCTTCAAAGGGGACTAGATGAAAGAGACGCGTGTGCAGGCGTATAATGTGTGTCTGTATATATTAATATGCACAGTGGAGTACTACTCAGCCATAAAAAAGAACGAAATACCACCATCTGCAGCCACATGGGCGGACCTACAGAGGATCACACTGAGCGAGGTAAACCAGACAGAGGCAAACGCCACGCGGCATCACTCCTGAGTGCAACCTAAAATATAACACAGGGGCTTCGCTGGCGGCCCAGCGGGTAAGACTGCTCCCCTACTGCAGGGGGATGGGCTCGGTCCCTGGTTGGGGAACTGAGATTCCACATGCCGCACAGTGTGGCCCCAAAATAAAAGAACAGAAAGGCCTTCCCCGGTGGTCCAGTGGCTAAGATTCCACGCTCCCAATGCAGGGGGCCAGGGTTGGATCCCCAGTTAGGGAACTAGATCCCACATGCAGTAAAGATCCCACATGGCACAGCTAAGACACAGCACAACCAAATAGAATAAGCAAGCAAAATACGACAGGAAGGAACTTACCTACACAGAGACACAGACGCAGGAAGGAGCTCACCTACACAGAGCAACAGACTCAAAGGCATAGAGAACAGATCCACGGTTGCTGAGGGGCAGGTGGGATAGAGACGGGATAGAGTCTGGGATTAGCAGGTGCAAACTCTTACATATAGTGGATCAACAGCAAGGTCCTGCTGTGCAGCACAGGGAACCATATTCAATATCCTATGATAAACTATAATGGAAAAGAATATGGAAAGAATCTATATATATGTATAACTGAATCACTTTGCCATGTAGCAGAAATTAACACCACACTGTCAATCAACTATATTTGAATAAAACAAAATCATTTTTTAAAGTCTCAGTCATTCACTATCAGGGATGGCAAAGCCTTTGCCTGTCATCTAACTCAGAGGCTGCCACTGCACAGAGCGGGTAACTGAAGCCCCTCCTCACCAAGGAAGTGTATCTGGCGAGTGTCAGGGCAGAGACTGAACACGTGGTTCCCAAGTCCTAGATCAGCGTTCCTCCACCTCACCAGCCTCAGTGGGGACCTCAGAGGATATACCCTCAAAACCCACAAACACACACCTTAAAACTACTTCAGCGCCTGGGCTCCAGCCTCAGCCTCCTGGATTGAAATCCTGGGTCCTCACCCCACTAGCCAGGTGGCCCAGGAGAACTGGCTTGGTCTTTCAGCTCCTCTGTGTCCCAGCACCGTCCTCAAGAGCTGCTGTGAGAACTAACCTATATAAAACCACTTAGGACAATGCTTGGAATGCAATCAGCTTTTGATAAACGGTAGTGATTTTTATGGAGGTGTTGTTACTCAATCAACAGCAATGGTTAGACAGGAAAGGACCACAGTTGGTTGAACACTTTACATGCTAGGTACAGGGGACACTTTACAATCATCACCTTATTTAATCCTTAACAGCTCTGCAAGATAGGTATTGCCCTTCCCCCTTCCAAGAGAAGGAAATGAAAAACCTGGAAAAGCTAAAAACCTTGCCAACACTGCATAGCTTACGAAGAGGCAGGGGGAGTATTCAAATCTAGATTTCCTGAAGGCCCAAGTCCATGCTTCTCCTGTATCAGCTCTAAAACAAGCCTTCTTATGCTTTTTCAATCCCAAGTTTCACAGCATTCAAGTACGATTTGCTTGAACAAGCTCCAACCTGAGTCGGGGGGCAGGGGGTATGGATCCAATTTCTAGCAAACGCCTACAACACCAGGATCCTATGTCTGCAGTGGGAACGCTAGCAAAATCCAGGGCAGGGGAAGAACGCAGCATGTCAAAAGCTGCGCGAGGGGTTTAGGAACCTTCCCCCTGAATTTATAAAGTGCCTGTCTAGCTATTGTACTCCGGGGCCCCGGGGGCCACTAATTTTTTTATAATAGGCGTTGAAGCCGCGGTGTAACAGTCTCTCAGACAAAATTTTAAAGAAATGGGGCAAAGCAGCAGAGTCCTTACCGCAGAAGCCGCAGCACTGCTCGAAATGGCTCGCTGCGGCTTTAATTGCCGCTGGCTGCTTAAGGGTCACTGAGAGGAACAATCAAAGTCCTTCCTCTGCTGGCTGGTTAACCATTAAAGCGACTCGGCCAGGCCCCACGAACCGTGGCTGCTCCTGAAGCCGATGGACTTCTGCCGGCTTCAGACTCAGTGCTACCACCCAGAGCATGGACGTTCTAAAGGGGCTCAAATGCCTTGGCGCTGACTCCGTCCAGAGATGGAGTGTGGGCCCGTCCTCCTGAACTGCTGGGCTCCTGGCTGCCTGGACCAGCAGATCACCGCGGAAGTGCCGCTGTGGGACCCCCAAGGCTCTGGTGTTTCCACCTGGTCATCCTGAGACCCCCCACTGGGGGCAGCCAGACACCACGAGGAGGTCGGAGTGCCTGGGACCCCCAGGCTGGGGCAGGCGGATGGAAACAGGGGTCAGCTGAGCCCGCAGCCAAGACCCAGAATCTGCGGCCAGACACCACGGTGGGGCTCCCAGCCGGGCCTGCGGATGAGCACATCCAACTAACATCGTGGCTACAAGTGCGTGAGGCTCCTCCAGCGAGGACCACCCCAGGGAGCTCACTCCCAATTCCCGATCCACAAATCATGGGCAAGAGAAAGCATTTGGTTTGGGGTAAAGAAGTTTGGGGGTAATTTGTTAGGTACAAACAGGAACTAGGACCACGAGGAAGGACACTTCTTCTTCTTCAAAAAAAGCTAAAAACCAGGGAGAAAATGTCAAATCTGCCTGTTTCAAATTTATCAGACTGAAGCTGAAGCCTTTTGTGTGCCAGCAACAAAAGGGTCAGGTGGACAAAGACACCCGAACTCCATTCATCACGTTGTATGTGACTCTGACCCCACACGATAGGCATTTACATTCAGCGGATTTGGCCGCAGTGAGAATACACAGCAGCAGACGGTCCTGTGATTGTCTTCCTGACGGCAGTTCCTATCCGTCAGAGCAAACGCTAATGTCTCTTGGATAATCAGCAAAACACAGCACAGGAAAAAAAAAAGTCAGGCCAGAAGAAATCAAAATTGTTTTCCATCTTCCTTTAAGGAAATGAAAGAGGCTGATTCTCTGAATTCTCTAAGAGCACCTTTGCAAATCTGCAAATGACCGTGAGACTCTTGGTTAAGATGTGTTGCGTAAGAGGGATACAGCCTCTACTTCAGAAGCATCTATGTGGTGATAGGCAGATTAAGTAACTCAGAGACGGAGGGCTGGGTGAAGATACCCAGGATGCCTGCCAAAGGATGAGGTTCAGGAGATGTTTAATTCATCCAGCCAACACACACACACACACAGACACACACAACACACACACAACACACACACACACCACACACACACACAACACACACACACCACACACACAACACACACACACCACACACACACACAGACACACACACCACACACACACACACACACCACACACACACACACACACAGACACACACACAGAGAGACAGACACACAGACACACACACAGACACACACACACACCACACACACACACACACAACACACACACAGACACACACACACAACACACACACACAACACACACACAGACACACACACACAACACACACAGACACACACACAACACACACACAGACACACACACAACACACAACACACACAACACACAAACACCACACACACACACACAACACACAACACACACACACCACACACACACAGACACACACACAACACAACACACAACACACACACAACACACACACAACACACACCACACACACACACAGACACACACACAACACACAACACACACAACACACACACACCACACACACACAACACACAACACACACACACCACACACACGCACACAGACACACACACACAGAGACAGACACACAGACACACACACACACAACACAACACACACCACACACACACCACACACACAACACACACCACACACACACACACAGACACACACACAGACACACACACACCACACACACACACCACACACACACACACAACACACACACAGACACACACACACACACACACTGCTATGTTAAAAGTCTCTACAATAAACGCTCAGAAGGAAAGACACTAGTTCAATATTAAAAGGCTGCAGCCCACAAGGACCACAGCTCTCTGCCCACAGGGGGATCTAAAGACTCCCTCAACCGTGGGGATGACAGTTCCGCCAACCCTCGGAGCCTGTCTTCCTTTGAGGTGACGACCCCTAGACAGCTTGCAGTCAGAGGGAAGGTACCCGGATAAGGCTGGGGACACAGTCAGGTCCCTGTACTGCAACAGAAGGTGCCCAGCTTCCCACAATGGTGCCAGGAAAGTCCACATCCTATCTGTAGAATCGTTTAAAAGGAAGACAGCTGATGTGATTTCAGGCAGCAGACTCCACCTCAACCCTGACAGCTATCTCTACGTTCTAGTCGACAGGCTGCACGGATATCATTTTCCCTAAGTGACGCTACCGTGACTGACACTGTCCACGGGCTATATGTACCCGCAAGTCTTTATCCACGCAGAAAGGATGCTGCGACTCAAGCCCGCACACTAAGGTTGAATATCTAAACATTATTAATACATGGAATGTTTCCCACTGTTCTATCTTAGGGATTATTTTGTTTTGCTACAAATGAGGGTGTCTTGGCTGCAAACAACCCTACAAGGCCTTGAAGGCTCTTTTCAACCCTCCGTGAATTACCACGGCGAATTCAACAATACAGCAATTCACCAAGCAAACCCACCAGCATCAGGACTTGTCCACAGTTAGGGCAGGCACTACCAATCTAGACGTTTTTTCCTACCAGCCCTTATCGTTCCTAAAATTCCTTCCATGAAAATTCTTTTCTTTGATTCATAAATTTCTTTTTATAATAGTGCTACGTTCTCCACCCTTATGCCCTGCCTATGAAAATGGTCACTGCAAATAATGCAGAAAACATTGAAAAATGAAAAAAAATAAAATCCTCAGCATTCTCAGCAGTGACCATGAATAACATGTGAGGCTACGTGCTTCTGAAACTATGTGCTGCATACCCCAGCCCCACCACCGAACAACATGAGTCAGCATTTTTGCGGATTACAATACACCGGAAAAGTGGAAAGCCACTGGGATGTCACAGCAACGTCAACCGGCTGAAGAGAAAACCTTGTAAAACCGTACTCCCAATTTCTGTGGGTGCTTCACCGTAACTGGTAACGAGCACAGTCGAGTCTGCGGACCATGCTGTGATTCTCTCTGTTGTAGACCTTTTTCCCTCTTATATGTACATGTCCTTGTACCGCGTGTATATATGCTTTTTACATAAACTCTAGCATAGTTTTATGCACCGTTTTTCCCACTGAATAGATGATAGCCATATGTCCATATCCACACATCATCCTATTCCAGTGTGAAACACTCTCAAAACTTGAGCATCTCCAAGCAGGGCAGAGTCCTGCACCTCCGTGAGCTCAGACCTTTGGGACTGAGGGGCTTGGGGGAGGAAGAGGTCACAGGCCGTGCTTTGCCAGCGCCGCCTCTGTGCCCGGGGTCAAGGCTGCCCAGGCACGGCCTGGGGCCCAATGCAGTTCCAGGGCAGGCGCGCGGGAAGAGGGCCCCGCCCGTCCTGCGGGACAGTGTGGCAGGAGCCACGGTGACTCCACAGAGTGTCTGGCTCGAACCACGACTCCAGCCATTCACTCCCCAACTCAC
Organism: Madoqua kirkii; assembly: GCA_006408675.1. Classification (NCBI taxonomy): domain Eukaryota; kingdom Metazoa; phylum Chordata; class Mammalia; order Artiodactyla; family Bovidae; genus Madoqua; species Madoqua kirkii. Next base: position 13,188 of record SJYC01061208.1, read on the forward strand.
TGTGAGCAGGCGCTGCGGGGGAGACTGGGGTACAAGACGGGGAGGCCAAGCCCTTCCTTCCAGGGGCTGAGTCCAGGCGACAGGGAGCCAGGCCGGCACAGAAATGACCAGAGACGGCCTGAGAGACGCCTGAGCCCGGCGGCCCTGCTAGACAGACTCCTGGCGCCAAGCCTCCCGAGACTGAGCCAGCGGGTCTGGGTGGGGCCCAGGACCGGGCAATCCCAACTTGGTTCTGCAGTGCAAGGACCACGCCTTGATGGCATTTCTCAAGGGCAGGGGTTCCCTCCCAGGCAACCCCTTCCCCTTTCCCCAGGCCACTTGCAAGGCTGGAGATGTTCTCAGTGTCACAACTGGGCGGGGGAGGGGCACAGGAAGTGGTCTCATTTAGGGAGAGGATGCTGCTAAACCTCCTACAATGGACAAGACAGCCCCCCACAGCAAAGAATGTCAACAAACAGCGTCACTAGCAGAGCTGGGCAATTCCGTGAAAGCAAGATACTCAAGGCCTTGGTTTTATCAGCAGAACAGGGAGGATCGGCTCGATCACACAAGGTCCTGCTTAGGATTCAGGGACGCAAAGTGCTTAGAACAGGGTCTGGCACACGGGAGGCACTGTTTTGCCATTACTACTATTATTAGCTCTCGTTACTACCGAAGAGCAGCTAGGAGACAAGGACATTCCAGGAGGGACACAAGTCCTTCCTGCAAGGACCCCACCACGCTACAGCCGTCGCATGCCCTCTCCCAGTAACAGCAGCAGCGGTATTTACTGACGGCTTACTATGCAACATCAGTGGGATGAGGAAACTGAGGTTCAGAGGTATCGAGTGACTTGCCCAGGTCACACAGCCACCAAGGGGCAGTCTGTCAACATTCACCGCTCTGACATCAAGTGAGCAGCCGCTACGCGCCAGGCAAACCTCAGGAGACGCGGCCTGACACAGCACAGCTCAGGCGGAGAAACAGGTGATTGTCTGCGGCTCCAGACCCCGCAGAGTCCACCCTGCTCTAATCCTGGCCCTACGAGCCCTCTCTCTGGCCCCTTGCCCTGTCTCGACAAAGGGACCTCATGGCAGGGCCCTGGGGAGGAGGGCGGGGCATCTCGCTGGAACCTTCCCCGTATCCATCCTGAACACCCAGAACACCCAGTGAGTCCCCAAGCTCCAGGCCAGCCCCGAATGCGGGAAGCCGCGCCCTCCCTGGGGCTGGGCAGCAAGCAAAGCCCTCCCGCACACAATGTCTCCTCCTGCCCCAGGCCCCCCAGAACCCCCAGACCACTCATGACTCCAGTTCACGGACTGGGCGACTCAGCCTCCAAAGAGGCAAGTGCCCCCAAAAGCCAGCGGAGCTCAGGTTCCAGCCACGGCACCTGAAGCCACGATGTCCCTCCACACACCCCTTTCCCGCGACTCGGGGTTTTTTTTTCCCCTCTGACTATAAAGGAGTACAAATTCAAAGCAAATAATTCAGAAAACACAGAAAAAATGTAAAGAGAATACATCTCACTCATCTCTCCAGCAGATATAATGGCTGGCATGTAATTCTTTCCAGGTATGTTTATACACATAAACACAGCATCCTGATTAGAATAGCATCATGATTCCAAATCATGAACCCATGCTCTTGGAACCTGCTCTTTCCCATTCAGATGCATTTCTCGGTTAATAACAAGCTGGTCAACACGTGAAGCCCGGATTCTCTCAACCAGTGGCCGGGCTCAGTATTCATCTGTTTCCGCAACCCCGCACTGACAGTCCGGCGGAGTCACGATTCTCCAGCATTTTCAAACAAGGCTGCGGTGAACCCTGCTAGACCTGGATCTGTGCCATTACCCCCTTAGGACAAATTCTTCCACGTGCAATCGCTGGATCAAAAGTCACGGACATTGCAGCAGCAACAAGGGAGCTGTCACCCAAGCAGGCAGCCCTGAGTCCTACTGGTCTGATGGCCAAACTTCGGGTCAGAGGTGGGTTCCCAGAGGCCCAGAAAAGACGCCACACCCAGCAGGCTATGGAAAGGTCTCCCCCCAGGCTCCCCTCCCCGCCACGCCGTCCAGGCTGCGGGCGTCTGCATGGCCCTCCCCACCCTCCCCTGCCAGTAGCCGGCCCTCCCAAATCCCGAGCCCCCAGGCCTCGACACCAAAGCCCCCGTTACATCAGAGCGCCCCCAACTCCCAAGATCCTGCCCAGGTCCCCCACTCTGCGGCCAAGGCCCCCGGCGCAGGGAGGACCCAGCATGAGCCAGACACAGGAGGGCTCAGGACAAGCTAGATGGACGCCTCCAGGGCACTGCGCCCTGCAACCAGATCCCCCCAGAGACAGTCAGCCTCACTGTGCAACACACACACACAGACGCACACACAAACACCACACACACATCACACATACCACACACACATAGACAGTCATGCAATACACACACTACACACACAGTCACGCAACACACACACAAACACACAGACAGAGACGCACACACACAAACACCACACATACCACACACACAGACACAGAGTCATGCAACACACACACAAACACCACACACACACAGAGCATACACACACACACCACACACAGTCATGCAACACACACAGTCATGCAACACACACACACAGATGCACACAAGCACCATACATACTTCACACACACCACACACACACACACACACACCACACACAGTCATGCAACACACACACAAACACACACACAGATGCACACAAGCACCACACACACTTCACACACACTACACATAAACACACCACACACACCACACACACACACACACACCACACACACACACACCACACACAGAATCATACAACACACACACACCACATACAGAGTCATACAACACACACACAGAGCATACACACAGATACACACCACACACACATAGATACACACAGAGTCATGCAACACACACACTACACAGACACAGTTATGCAACACACACAACACAGATGCACACAAACACCACACACACCATACACAAACATACCACACACACAGTCACGCAACACACACAGCACACCACACACACAAACACAGATGCAAATACCACACACACATCACACACACCACACACACACACATAGTCATGCTACACACACACACACCACACCACACACACAGACACAGATGCATACAAACACCACACACACACCCCAGAGTCATACAACACACACACACCACATACACAGTCATGCAACACACACACAGTCATGCAACACATATACCACACACACACACCATACCACATACACAGACACACAGATGCACACAAACACCACACACACACCACACACACACGACACCACACACAGTCATACAACATACACACACCACACACACACATACACACAGATTCATACAACACACACACACCACATACACAGTCATGCAACACACACTACAGACACACACACACGCCACACACACTCCCTGCACAGTCATGCAACACACACACCACACACAAAGACACAGTCATACAACACACACAACAGTCGAGCAACACACACAGAGATACACACTCACACAACACACATCCACACACACACCACACACATCTTACAGAAGAAAGTTTTGGGTACAAAGAGATTCCAGCCTCACTCATGCAACACACTCACACAACACACTCACAATACACCGCGCACACACTCATACAACACACATACCTTATGAAAGTACAAAGATTCCAGCCTCACTCATGCAACACACACGCACACACACCACACACATCTTAAAGGAGAAAGTGCTAAGATGTGACAATACTGTCCTCTGAGAAAAGAACTCTCTTCCCCTGACTTGAGCTAGTAATTCATGAGGAAGAGTCCAGGCTGCTCCCAATTCATCTGCTCTTCTCCTCCCCAGCCCCAACTTTCCAAGCTCGGGACAGTTTTTAAAGAGAAACTGTTTGCTAGTTTTTGGCAAAGGAGAAGGCTGATGCTCGGGGCAGGCCTTCTGTGAGCCTGAGGAACACAGATGTCCAGAAGTCGGATGCTTTTTCAAACCGCCTCCACCCAGGCACAGAGGGAAAGAGAGAGCACGGCCATTTACAGTGAAGCACCTCTGCCCCCGCCGGGAAGGGCAGGCTGGAAAAGTCAGTGTGCAAGGGCCTCCGAGCCAGAAGCGTGTGCGTGGGCAACGGGCCTGGAGAGCCCTTTCTGCTCCTCATCAGTGACCATCTCACCCCAAGACGAGCCCACCTTCCGAGCAGCAGGGGGTAAGCAAACACCACACGTGGGGTCAAAAGCTAAGGAGCTGGGCGTGGAGTATCACAAATCCTGTGACATCAACTCAGAAAGTCTCTGTGCTGCCTCTCCTTTCAAATCGCTGGGAACAGATTGCGGGGTCAGGTACACAGCGTCCAAGCACATCGGCGCGGCTCTGGCCTGCCGCACCCGGGCAAGGCTGCCACACGCGCAGGATTGCTTATCCTTCCCCAACCGCTCGCCCCACCCCAGGGCACCGGTGCTCAGCCCCGGAGGCGCCCCTCCTTAGCACTGACTGCTCCCTCCGGAGGGTCCTTCCCCGCCCCAGGCCTGCCCCCTTCAGACAGGCTTTCAGGGAAGCACACAGTGAGAGCGCAAGAAATACTCCATGAGTTAATGATTGAAGTTGGCTGACCAGTGTCCTGTGGGAAAACACGTGTGTTTCCTTTACTTGAAACACCAGGCTCACATTCAAGAGCCTCTCTGATAAAAGGCTGGGCTTCCCTGGTGGCTCAGAGGGTAAAGCATCTGCCTGCAATGGGGGAGACCTGGGTTCAATTCCTGGGTTGGGAAGATCCCCTGGAGAAAGAAATGGCCACCCACTCCAGTACTCTTGCCTGGAAAATCCTATGGATGGAGGAGCCTGGAGGGTTGCAGTGCATAGGGCTGCAAAGAGTCGGACACAACTGAACAACTTCCCTTTACTTTACTTCAATGTTTCTGCAATTTCAACCTCCTCTTCCATGAAACGTGCTCTTTAAATAGGGAAGTGCATCCTTAGAGTAGTCATGCATGGATGTGACAGTTGGATTATGAAGAAAGCTGAGCACAGAAGAAGTAATGCTTTGAAACTGTGGTGTTGGAGAAGACTCTTCAGAGTCCCTTGGACTGCAAGGAGATCCAACCAGTCCATCCTAACGGAGATCAGTCCTGGGTGTTTATTGGAAGGACTGATGCTAAAGTTGAAACTCCAATACTCCAGCCACCTGATGCAAAGAACCAACTCATCTGAAAAGACCCTGATGCTGGGAAAGATTGAGGGCAGGAGGAGAAGGGGACAACAGAGGATGAGATGGTTGGATGGCATCACCGACTCAGTGGACAAGAGTTTGGGTAAACTCCAGGAGTTGGTGATGGACAGGGAGGCCTGGCATGCTGCGGTTCATGGGGTCACAAAGAGTCGGACACAACTGAGTGACTGAACTTTCTACTTATAGTTAACACAAAATATTGGCTATATTCCCCATATTATACAGGCATCCCTGAGGCTACCTTACCCCCAGTACTCTGTGCTGACGGCCACTAGCTTGTTGTCTGCTCCTGTGAGTCTGCTTCGCTTCCGCCGTCCTCCCAGTTGGTTGTTTTTCAGGCTCCACATACAAGCACATCACACAGTATTTCTCTGACTTCTTCACTTTCGCGTAATGCCCTCCAAGTCCATCCCTGTTGCTGCAAATTTCATGGTTTCATGGCTGAGTAACATTCCATTATGTATACACGTACCAAAAATGTTTTGGCTGCACCACGTGCAGGATCTTAGTTCCCCAACCAAGGATCAAATGCAGTGCAAACCTGGATTCTCAGCTACTGGGCCACCAGGGAAGCCCTGTGCCACATCTTTATCCAGGCACCCACCAGTGGACACACAGGGCTGCTTCCACACCGTGGATGCTGTAAACGGGGCATGAGCACTGGGGTCGCCAATTCCCCCGAAGCACTCTGAGTCACGAGGGGAGCTGGGCCCGGCAGACCATAATCAGAAAGCAAAGGAAAGGAAGTGCGGACAGCAGAAACCCCGGCCCAGAGGCTCTGAAACATCACAGTCAATCGCCGTTATCTGTGACTCTGTCTACTCACTAATTCCAGAAGATACTGTGCTGCTCTACAGCCAAGCACGGGCCTGCAGAGTGCAAGACCCTCCAGGCGCCCGCGGGGCTGTTCTCAGGGAGGAGGGACTGATCCCCTCTGCCCGGCTCCAGCTCTCGTGCTACAAACAGGCATCCTTGACACAGTCCATTTAGTGCCATGCTTTCCGCATGTTTGTGCTTTACGCTGGTGATTTTGCTGCTTAAAATGGCCCCCAAGCCTAGTGCTCAAGAGCAGGCTAGTGTCCCAAGCCCAGGAAAGCTGTGCTGAGCCTGACGGAGGAAACACAAATTGAATAACCTTGATCAGGCTGAGTCACGGTGCTGATGGCCAAGCTCAACATGAATGAACCAAAAATACACATTAAATAAGGTGTCTTTAGGGACTTTCGTGCTGGTCGAGTGATTAAGACGTTGCCTTTCCTGGATCACAGGGGTGTAGGTTCCATCCCTGGTTGGGGAACAAAGATTCCACAGGCCAGAAACTCAAAACAGAGAATAGAAACACCACTTTAACAAATTCAATAAAGACTTTAAAAATGGTCCACATTTCAAAAACATCTTTACAATAAAACCACGTGCATATTAAAAAGCAGAGACATTACTTTGCCAACAATGGTCCGTCTAGTCAAGGCTGTGGTTTTCCCAGTACAGTCACGGACGGATGTAAGAGCTGGACTAGAAAGAAAGCTGAGCACAGAAGTGATGCTTTTGAACTGTGGTGTTGGAGAAGACTCTTGAGAGTCCCTTGGACTGCAAGGAGATCCAACCAGTCCATCCTAAAGGAGATCAGTCCTAATATTCATTGGAAAGACTGATGTGGAAGCTGAAACTTCAACACGTTGGCCACCTGATGTGAAGAACTGACTCATTGGAAAAGCCCCTGATGCTGGGAACGATTGAAGGCGGGAGGAGAAGGGGACGACAAAGGATGAGATGGTTGGTTGGCATCACTAACTCAATGGACATGAGTTTGAGTAAACTCCAGGAGTTGGTGATGAACAGGGAGGCCTGGCGTGCTGCAGTCCATGGGGTCACAAAGAGTCAGACACGACTGAGTGACTGAACTGCATGCGTCTTTAAACAGAAACACAAAGTTACCTACGATCAGTGGATGTGGGGGACCAGCGGCTCACAGGAGCCTAATGAGGCTGAACTTACTGGAAGCCTTTGGTCACAGCATTTCCCTCGGGAGCCACGATTTCCCGCAAGCTGAGCAGAAACTTCTGCAAACAAGGAGGACCACCCGTGTGCTCAGATGGCTGCTCCCTGGCCCACACCCATCAGTGCCCGCCCTCCCTGGCACCCCCACCGCTCCCTCCATCTGCCGCTCTGCACACAGAGTCCCTTGTTCCGCTCAGCGTTTTCCAGAGACCCCTCTGTCGGGCGGCTCTTCTCCTGGGCTCGCAACCCATCATCACTAGCCACCCCGCCACACCCCAGCCTCAACTGAGACGTCAACTCCCTGAGGCAGCGCCTCTGTCTTGAACCCCTATCTGCTTGGATCAGCAGAGGCTGCAAGCCCGACACCAAGGTGGGTGCCCAGTGCCCGCCCGAAGGGACATAGCCCGCCAGACAACGGCCATCCGCTCCCTGGTGGCTCTGCGAGTGTGAGCAGTGTCCAGAGAGCCTGCACAGAGGCCGAAACCCCACCGATTAGACCCGGCTGCCCTCCTAAACCCGGTTGGTCTGAAGTGAGACGTGCTCTAGGTATAAAATGCACAAGACTTCTCTGGGCACACAAATATATGCAAAACATCTCACTCGCGGTTTTCCTGTTTTGATTCCACACTGAAATTATTCTATCTCAAAAATTCTGGGTTAAAGGAAATTGGATGGAAATTAGCTCCAGCTGTTTCTTGTTCCTTTTCAACATGGCTCCTAAGGAAGTTTTCATGACGTCCAGGGTCTGCACTATACTTGTCTGAGTCCACCCTGGTTATTGGAGAAGGAAATGCAACCCACTCCAGTATCCTTTGCCTGGAAAATTCCATGGACAGAGGAGGCTGGTGGGCTGCAGTCCATGGGGTCGCAGAGTCGGCTAAGCACGCACACCCTGGTTATAATAAGGCCACGGAAAGGGCAGCCGGTGACACAGGCCAGCCTGACTCCTCTCCCGGCGTCTGCCAAGTGCCCTCCAGAGCCAGGCAGGAAACACCTGTCAGAGTTTCCTGTGACACTCAAGGACCTAAGTGTGTCCAGAAAGGGGCTTCGGAAATCGGGGCTGAAAAGAGTTGAGATGAAACAACTGTGCCTCAGAAGGGGAACACAACCTGGACGGGGGCCGGCGTGGAGCAGCCCGATAAATATGTGCTGGATGAATAAATCGTGCGTGCGTGCTAAATCGATTCAGTCGTGTCTGACTCTTTGTGACCCCATGGACGGTAGCCCGCCAAACTCCTCTGTGCATGGGATTCTCCAGGCAAGAATACCTGAGTGGGTTGCCATGCCCTCCTCCAGGGGATCTTCCCGACCCAGGGATCGAACGCACATCTCTTACATGTCCTGCACTGGCAGGTGGGTTCTTTACCACTAGCGCCACCTGAGGGGCCCTGAATAAATCAGTAGGTAAGTAAGTAAAGTCACTCAGTCGTGTCCAACTCTTTGCGACCCCATGGACTGTAGCCTATCAGACTCTTCCGTCCATGGGATTTTCCAGGCAAGAGTGCTAGAGTGGATTGCCATTTCCTTCTCCAGGGGATCTTCCTGGCCCAGGAATTGAACCCGGGTCTCCTGCATTGCAGGCAGACTCTTTACCATCTGAGCCAAATCAGTACTTTGCAAAAAAAAAAAACCACAGAAACACAAAAAGTTCTAACTTGTCTGCTGGTATTTGGGATTGCAGAATATGAGAAATGGAAGAGGACCTGAGAAATGACGGGGCTCTGCCGTGTGGCTGACCTGTGAGGACACTGACCTCCGTGTCCTCCCCGGGAGAACCGGTGGTCCCTGCCTCGCACCCTACCTGCCAGGCCCAGGCCACCTGGTAGCACTGTCTATGATGATGGGCGTTTTCTCTGATCTGTCCAATACCAGGCCTACCACGCCCCTGCTGCTGCTGCTATGACTGAGGAAGTGAACTTTTAATTTTATTTAATTGTTATTAATTTAAATTCAAAGAGCCACACGTGGCTAGAGGCGGCCATCGTGAACAGCACAGCTCTGGGCTGCTGTGACAAGGTGGAAGGAGGTAAGGTTTGTAAAACCCTTGGGGGACGCCCCTGGTGGCCCAAGGGCTGAGACTCTGCGCTCCCAGTGCAGGGGGCCCAGGTTTGACCCCTGGTCAGACCCCACACGCCGCCACTGAGAGCTTACACGTCACAACTACAGATCCTGCATGTTGTAACCAAGACTCACAGCAGCCAGAGAGAGAGACATTAAAAATTTAAAGAAACACTTTTTGGAAACATCAAACCCTGATAGAAATGAAACGGGTCATGCTGCTGAATGAATTCCAAATGTGAGAGTCTAAGAGATTTCAACTGCCCAACAAACAGTCCTGATTCATCATACATGCAAAAAATTTCCACACACAGAAGATACTTTCACTTGGGGGAGAAGAGGGCTCACAGATGAATCAGAACACAGGAGGAGTCCTTCAGAAGCAGCTCGGCAAACTAGCTTTGCCTCTCGGGCTACCTCTGGCCTCGACATGCAGAGACAAAGCAGGGTTGTCAGGGTGGTGGATCACATTCCTGAGACCTCCCACCCCCTCACCCGGAGGGACCAGCGGCGCCCACCCCTTCTGCTGACCTTCCCTGCCATTCCTTCTGGTACAGACGCGGGTCCTCCCACAGCTCCCAGACACAAGCGGGGGTTGTCAAACCTGCTGGGAAGTGGTGGGAAAACCAACCAGTGCTGGAAAGGGATGGGGGCTAAGTGGGAGCAGGAAGTCTGTTCACTCAGGCAGGGAGATGCCCGTGAACTTCAAATCGAGGTCTCGGCTCCCCAGATTTTTCCAGGCAGGAAAGCACTTCTGAGACGAAACAGCTTTTCTTTATCATTAAGATCATTAATATTCTACACCCAAGCAGACAATAAAGAAAAAAAGCAGGAGAGAGGAAGGGCAGGGACAGGGGGGCAGCACATGGTTAGGGCCCAAAAGTCAAAAAAGATCTAAGTCTTTTTGAGGAAACACATGATATTTCCAAGTAGCAATGTAAGGAGTCACTGTAAAATATTTAAGAGATTTTGTGAGCTTATTCATTCTTATCCATTAAAGGGCAGAGCGAATTTCTCCCCTCAGTCCTTCTAACGTTTCAACAGACAGGTTAATTTAGGGCTTAAGAGTGTCTAAAGCCGTTGGTTTGGGCCTCTCTGAGTTTCCAGGATGAAAACCACGTGAAACTGGATCCTCGTGTGTTCCACCCACAAGCTGGCCCCAGTGGTGTAATTCATTCTGTCGGGCAGCTTGCTATTGCTCAACTTCAAGGAGGGAACGCCAGCAAACACTCTGCAGCCATTAAAACAGAATGAACCAGCCTGGGGTCAGCAGGACAGAAGCCACCTTCACTTCAGGACCCAGCTCTCTGTACCTCAAGTTCAGTCTCCCGTCTGTTGATATCATCCGTGGATTGATTGAGCTTCTCCAGTTCTCCCTGATGAAGAAAAGGGACAGAAAAAAAGACTTCAGGGAAGCATGTCTTTGGTTTCCACTGTGACTCAGCCCCCAAAATCTGCAAAATTACTCTGGCCAATTTGTAGGAAGAGGAACCAGTCCATATTAATTGTCAAGGAAAACAGTTGTGCCTTGGCTGGAAGAACAAATAAAATGTCAGCATTTCTGAAACCCTTTTCTTGATAGTGGCCTTTTTGAAAATGACTTAAGGTCCCAGGAATTTGTCTTTTCTTAGAAGGTCAATTATTTATTGCAGGTTTGTGCCTTCAGGTAAACCCACCTGTTACAAATGGTTTAGAGGCTAAATCAAAATAATGCTTTCTGCTTTAGAGCAGGAATTTTGCAGAAAAGATAATAAAAGAAAACAAAGTATTGAAATCATGTGAACCAAGGGTGGAATTCTGGCATTAACTCACCCAAAGTTGAGCATTTTTCCGTAGAGAGCATTTTCTTTTCAAACTGCCAATTATTCAAACTACCTAGCTGTTTACAAAACAACTAAAACTAGCTTTAATCCTCATCCTTTAAATATTTACAAGCTAACATTTTGTAAAAAACGCCCAGCATGAAGTTAACTCTTTTTACTCTGCAAACAAAGGATCTTGTTAACTGAATTCCCCTACCAAGAAAACAAAATGTAGTAGCGCAAACTGATTTTAATAGAATTCCTAATACGAAGTTTTTCAATCTGATTTTTATCTCGCTCACCTGCCATAACAATTCATTTAAACACAACAGCTGAGTTAAATGAGCTTTTTAGTAGATGTGCACACTGAAAAACCAATTAGGTCTCCAGAAATCGCAGTTCATGCTGAAAAGCAGGGTTTTGTTACAAGTGACTTATGAAAGAGTAGAAAAATGGGTCTTACAAAGGGATGTGCTGTGCTTTTTTGCTTAGAGGGTGAAAAGGTTAAGCTGTCACTTTGAGATCTCGGCTAGGAAATTGCTTTTTAATCATCTCCCGGAGAAATGGAGGCGCAGGAAGCAGGCCAACCCTCTCGCCTTCTCGCGCGTCAGCTTTGCGCACCAGTTGGCCCTGATTTCTGTTCACACTCGACCTCACAAGGAGGAAAAAGCTGGATTTTAAACCAGCCGGAGGGCTGCGCCGGGGGTGACAATAAACCCTTCGGTTTGCTAACAATGAATCGGGACGGGGGTGGGGGGATAGCTCCGGACGGCCCCCTCTGCCAGGTGAGGGCTCCGACCCCCGGGCAGGGCGGCCGCCCCAGGTGTAGGGGGCTGGCCAGCGCCCACCGCCCCGGGGCCGCGCGCTACGCCGCCGGCCGGGCTCCGGGAGTCCGGAGGTTGCGCAGAGCCCGCGGCGCGCAGAACCAGATCGGGTACCCCCGAACCCGGCGAGGCGCCCCCGCCCCCTTTCCTCTTTGTTGCTCGTCCGCCCCAAGCGCAGGGCACGCTGCGGGCAATCCCCCGGGTGGCACCGGGGTCCCGGCGGTGGAGTCGGGCCGCGTCCGCGCGGGCACCGCAGCCTCCCCAGGAACCGGGCGAAACCCGGCGCTCGGAGCCTCTCTCCCCGCAGCCCCGGGCCTCCCGGGCCGCTCCCCTGCGCGCAGGCACCCGGAGCTCCGAGGCGGGCTGAGCGCGGAGGCCAGGGCCCCCGCGCGCCCCCCGCGCCTCCCACCTGGATCCGGGGGTCCACCTCCTCCTCGTCCGCCAGCCCGGGCTCCATCCCGGCCTCCTCCTCTCCTCCTCCGAGTCCCGCGCGGGCGGCGGGCGCTCCGCCGGCCCCTCCGCGCGGTTCCGCCTCGGCGCCGCGTCCATGCCGGCGGCGGCCAGGGACGCGCTGGGCTGGCGGCCGCAGGTCGCGCCGGAGCCTCCTGGCCACGGCCGGGCGGGGAGCTGGCGCCGCTCGCGGCCGCGGGTCCCCGGGCTCCGGAGGAAGTGGGCGCGGTCGCCCCCTCGCCGCCGCGGCCGTCAGCGCCCGCCGCTCCGCCCCCGGCCCGCCCCGCGCCGCCCCGGCTCAGCCCGGCCGCCCGGGGAACCGCGCTCCGTCACAAAACCTCCCCACCAGCAAGCCCGTAGGCGGTGAAATGGGGGAGCCCTCACCCCAGTTTTAACCTAGCAGCCGGAAGAGATCGCCAGCTGCCCAAGGTCGGCCGCCGAGTGTCCGGGAGCTCTTCCCCCTCCCGCCTCTGCCAAGGCGAAGTGACTCCGTGGAGGGAAACTGTTAATCACTCAGCGGTGTCCGACTCTTTGCGACCCCGTGGATTTAGCCCCCAGGCCGCTCTGTCCATGGAGATTCTCCAGGCAAGAACACTGAGTGGGTTGCCTTGCCCTCCTCCAGGGCATCTTCCTGACCCAGTGATGGAACCCGGGTCTCCTGCGTTGCTGGCAGATTCTTTACGGTCTGAGCCACCAGGGAGGAACGGTGGAAGGGAAGTTTGGGGTATTTCCACCATCTGAAGTCCCTTTAGAAGCTTGTCCCCCGTGACCTTGGACCTTTGCAAGACTCAAACCCCTGTGTACACTCCAAGCATTTGTGTTCCCTTGGGTGAAGCTGAGGAAATGTATCCCAGGAAAAGGGAACGGAAACATGCGCTCATGTAGACAAGAAGTGACCCAGAGGGGAGCCGGCTCCAGCTCCAGGGGTGGGTTCCTTGTCCGAAGGCTGTGCCCCCGCTGAGCAGAGCTCCACATCCAAGAAGCTCTGCTTTCAGAGTTGTGGGATGGTCCAGCCTGAATAGCTGGGAAGCATGGAGAATCCTCGATCAGGGGTGTGGGCGGCTGCATGTGTGCGTGCAGCTTTCTCCAGGAGATGTGAGTGTTAACACTGAGCCCAAGGGGTTACTGACTGAGGAGGTTTCCTGCCCACCCTGAACAGAGTGGGGCACCAGAACTCGCCCCGCAAACTCAAAAAAATCCAAAATAAAGGCCATGTCTGCGCTTTGGGCCTGGGGGCGAAATCCATGGGGTCGCAAAGAGTCACTGTGATGTCAGCGGAGCAGAAGGTCGGATGGCCTTAGCAAAGCAGGCGAGGACACGGCCGCTGGCCATTGCTAACGTCTCTGTCACTACAGAAAACGCAGAATGTACGCTCTTTCTACGCAAAGGCTTGTGGCCCATGCGCTCTGTTGAGTTTGGAGGGCAGACTTACTTGGGCAAGGAGCTTCTTTCTGAGAGCTTGTCATTAAAGCCAGCCTTGGGGAACCTGTTTATGGTTGGTTTTATCAGAAGCCAAGCTGGGGGGTTACCCCTTGGGCGAAGGTTCCGCCCTACACACTCTGGCACCGCGGTCCTCCCCATCCAAGGAGTTTCCCTGTCTCCTGGAGGTGCTACAGGTGTATGTCGTGAGTTTGTTTCTGAACAGGTCACACCTGTTCATTGTTCTTTAAATCAAGAGAGAGTCGGCAGTTCTTCGTGAGATGTTCTCAAATTCCTTGCTAATGACATAGTTGCTTTTCGTTTCCCAGTGATGGGTGAAGGCAGGGTCAAGATGGTCATTAAGAGTCACTTTGGGACACAAGATTCACCAGTGTCTCCTTGTTGGCTTGGAACTGAGCCTGCGTCTGAACAGACTGTCCCCAGCTGTGGACAAACTGATACAGAGATTGAAAACAAGAAAACAGGTCAGTCCTGACTCTGAACGCTTCCTGGTGGTGGAACCTCGTCACCATCGTTCGAACAGCAGCCTTCAGAGGACATTTCTGTTTAAGTTTAGATTTAAGAGCAATCGGTGGTTCAATGCCTCTATGGGACACAGGGAAACGGCTTCTGAACGTCAGTGTAGACTTTTGTTGCTTTATTTTTAGAAGACCTGGGCCAGCTATAGCAAGGATCCCAACAAGTGTTCTGAAGTTTACAAAAAGGAAAATAAAGCACAGCACTACTCTGTATTTCTATGGACACACACATATGCACATCCATGCCCGGGAAGAGAGCTGCAAGGGAGGCTCTGTACCCACCCAAGAGTGGCTAGCCCTGCGAAGGAGTGTAGGGAAGGGCCCAAGACTGGCTAGGATCCGGGGTTGCAGATGTCAGCGGGAACTCTTCATTTCTCGATAATACTTTAATTTTTCAGTTCAGTTCAGTCGCTCAGTCGTGTCCGACTCTTTGCGACCCCGTAAATCGTAGCATGCCAGGCCTCCCTGTCCATCACCATCTCTCGGAGTTCACTCAGACTCACATCCATCGAGTCTGTGATGCCATCCAGCCATCTCATCCTCTGTCGTCCCCTTCTCCTCCTGTTCCCAATCCCTCCCAGCATCAGAGTCTTTTCCAATGAGTCAGCTCTTCACATGAGGTGGCCAAAGTACTGGAGTTTCAGCTTTAGCATCATTTCTTCCAAAGAAATCCCAGGACTGATCTCCTTCAGAATGAACTGGTGCTGCGATTCATGGGGTCGCAGAGTTGGACATGACTGAGCGACTGAACTGAATGCACATTGCATTCGTTTTCTGTTACTGTGTAAGAAAGCACCACAAGTTTAGTAGTTAAAACGGGGCCTGTTTATTAACGCACAGCTTTATAACGGGAAAGGGGTGTCCCTTGTAGGCTCAGTGGGAAAGGATCCACCTGACCAAGCAGGAGACCCAGATTCGATCCCCGGGTCAGGAAGCTCCCCTAGAGGAGGAAATGGTGACCTGCCTCCAGTATTCTGGCCTGGAGAACCCCGTGGACAGCGTTGCCTAGAGGGTTACAGTCCACGGAGTCGCAAAGAGTTGGACACAACTTAGCGACCGAACAGCAACTGCAGGCCTGACACTCAGGCGCAGTGCGACTGGCTTCTCTGCTCAGGGCCTCCCAGACCAGCCCAGGGTGTCGACCAGGCTCCAGAGCATTCTGATGGCTCTAAGGGAAAAGTCCCTCCACGCTCATTCAGGCTGTTGGCTGGATTCGGCTCCTTGCGGTTGTAGGCCTGAGATGCCCATTTACTGATTGTCAGCCAAGGGCCATTCCCGGCTGCTGGAGGCCGCCTACATTCCTTGCGATGTGACCCCCAGCATCTTCAAAGCCAGCAGCAGAGGACCTCTCTTGTGCTGAGTCCATCTCACACTTCAGTCTCCCTTTCCGGGGGAGCCCAGTCCCTTCTAAGGATTTGTCTGGGTAGGTCAGGTCCACACAGGATAAAGTCAGCTGTGCCATCTTTACAGCATAATCGTGGAGGTGGCTGTCCCATCATAGCTCCCAGCATCTTACAGGAATATGTACAAGAATGGAGCAAAGGCATATGACTGCCTACCTCACGTATTAAGGAGGCAAGCCTTATAAGGGGCTTGGAACCCAAATAAATGCTTAGTGTTTATTTTCGGCTGCCATATTTGATCTGGGTGAATGACTCTAAAGGATGGGCTGGAGGTCCCTGGACGTCTCTGAGGAATTTCAGGATACACATCCGATCAAAACTTGCAGAGAAATACAAAGACAAGACTTGCCTTCCTCACTCTCATTCTCTTATGCAGTTTCCTGAAAGTTACGTCACACGTGGTATCGCAACAGACTGAATGCAGAAGATATGAGAATCCAGGTATCTGTTAAGCCGCACATAAATGGAAAACAATGACCTTGTCAGTATTTTATTTTCTTTTGGAAACATTTATCTTTCATTTTGAAAGCTAGAGTTATCGTTCATAAAATTATTATATTTGCATTAACATATAATAAGTGTGTTGTTATTTTTAGATGAATTCATGAAAGTTTTTTAAGTGGTTTTCATTTCAACACAGCAGCAGCCACCTGTAGATGTAACCACATAAACAACAGCTCTTTGAGGTCTTCAATCACTTAAAAAAAATATAAGGACGTACCGGCAATAAAAAGTTTGAGAAACATTGAGCGAGAAGTTTGAGAAACATTGAGTGAGAGGAAACGTACCCTCCGGTTGGAGCTATGTTTTTTTATTTCTATTTAAGTGTCCCACTGCCTCCTTCACTCAAAAGACTCGTCACCACCCCCAAGACCTCGAATTTGGCCACTGGTGGAGTATTTGGGGCACAGTACATTTCCACTCATTTCAAGAGCCTTTAAATACAATTTAACAATTGAAATGATTGTGATCAGTAGATAAGGTGCTGCTCGTAAGGGATTAGCTCCTGGGATCTACATTTTTTTCAGTTCCTCTGAAGAATCCATTGCCCAATTATAGCATTGCCCCCTCTGGAGAAAACAGGTTTTTAGTGCCGCATGTGTGACGTTGGTTTCCAAGGACACAGCTGTGCCTTGCCCGGCTTGGAGGGGAGGACGCCTGCACCACACTGTTGCAGGGAGGGAGACCCCAGAGTGGGCTCTGATCTGACACTGGGACGTGAATTGTCCGAGGAGACACGTGTTCTGACAAAGCAGGAGACTGTTGGGAAGGGGCACTGGGTGGAGAGCAGGCGGAGAAGGGCCCCAGGGGGCTGCCCTGCCTCGCAGCTCCCAGTCTGGGGTCTCACGGTGACGGGCTTAGTGTCCAGGTTGCCTCTGGCCGGCCCTGACTCAGGGTCCTTCCTGAGGCGAGATGGATGGAGTGAAGCTGGAGTTCAGCCCACATGGACTCCAGGATACTGGGAGGCTGGCAGGACATATGGGCTCCCATCACCTTTCTCTTCATTCCCAAGAAATGGCAGCCCACTCCAGTGCCCTTGCCTGGAAAATTCCACGGATGGAGAAGCCTCGTAGGCTACAGTCCAGGGGGTTGCTAAGAGTGGGACAGGACTGAGCGGCTTCACTTTCTTTTCTTTCTTTCCATTCTTTCCATTGGTGATCGTGTGTTAGTTGTGCGTTCCTTACCGGGGTCTCCTGTTTAAGCTGACTCATGCACGTGGGTGCTATCAGGCTGAGGTGAGCGGTTTCAGTCAGTGATTCCCCTAACGGTACCAGAGCTGTGACTTGGGACAGCTTGATCATATCGCTCATGGTATGGGCAAATGTGTGGATGGCTGACAATGGAACAGAACCCCAGGGACACCTTCACTTGGAGACATACTCCCTGCTGTTCTCCGAAGAAAAATGCAGAGCCTAGAAGTTGCAGGTCACGTTTTCCTCGGGGAGCTCACTGAGGACTGTGGGCGGAGAGGTTCGGATGGCTCTGAGGGAACTGCTGCAAAGAGGTGAGGGGGCAGCCGGACGTTACAAAGTTTGTGCTGGCGTTGAGGGGGCGGTGGCCAGTGTGGTCTAACATCAAAAGATGACTGCTGAGCGCCAAAGGGGAGCTCTCAGGTAAGACTTTAGCGCTTAGATGCAGAGTCTGGGTTCACTGAAGCTATTCCTTAGATAAGCGCCTTCACTGCCTAGGGCCAGCATCCGGGGTTCTCCCACCAGAATCCCCTCGGGGCTCCCTGGGGGCGGCTGCACGGCTGGTGCCCGCAACATTCTTTCTCCACTGGAAGCCGGGCGACATTCTTTGGCCCTCGGTTCAGTTTACTTTCACGACCTCCTTGCAGCTGGGTCAAACTGGGGGGAAGTAGCCCGCGTGTGTCTGTTCCCTGTTTCTCCACTTCCTCAAGCTGAAAGCCATCCTGGGTGACGATCCAGCCTCCGCATCGTCCCAGTTGCCCCTGAGGACAGTGGGCTGACCTTTAGAAAGAAGGGGGAGAAGGGTAGCTGGCTGGATGAGCCTGGGTTTACAGATTCCTCCAGAATAGGTCCTTACTTGTCACGATCTGGTTTCTTTCATGGCATTAATTTTAACCTCTCCTTTTGTAACCCCACCTCCTCACTGGGGTTGCATGTTTACCATCCCAGCCTCTTTCTCCCTGAATGATAAAAGAAGCAGGTGTCCAACAGAGAGACTGTCTCCCCAACTCGTGTCCGGCTGGAATGAGTGCGTGGGGATGTTTCTGTCTCCATAGGTGTGGAGAGAAACTCCAGCTTATGTAATAAACACTCAAGGAAAATCTTGCCGTGTTCAGGGGGCCTCACGCTCCTGTCTTCGGGGGAAGGGAGCTTGGGTGGACTTCAGGGCAGAAAGAGTGATGGTGTTGGCTGCTCGTGCCACTGAAGGAGGAGGCTTTCCCTCCCGGCTGCTGCAGAGGGCTGTGCATGACCCAGTGTGGGAACACGGAGGTCACCCATCTCCTGCCTGCAAAGTCCAGGGTGGTTTTATGGAGAAGACAACACTTGGCCTTCAGTGACACAAAGAATTTTCACAAGCAAGAGAGGAGGTGAAGTGAAAGTCGCTCAGTCGTGTCCAACTCTTATTGACCCCATGGACTCTGTATAGTCCATGGAATTCTCCAGACCAGAATACTGGAGTGGGAGTGGGTAGCCTTGCCCTTCTCCAGGGGATCTTCCCAACCCAGGGACTGAACCCTGGTCTTCTGCACTGCGGGCAGATTCTTTACCAGTTGAGCCACCAGGGAAGCCCAACAAGAGAAGAGGAATTTGTGAAAGAAAGAAAGGGCTTTCCAGATAGGGAATAACGTGGGGAAATTACAGAGGGGCTGGGCTAGTCAGGTACAGCAGGGAGAGAGAATGTGTGGGACCTGGGACCCAGGGAAGACGTGGGTGGGCG
>SJYC01061209.1:0-19149 GCA_006408675.1 Madoqua kirkii
TGGGGGACGGGGGACGCTGGAGTGGCTGTCCGTGGAGCGGGGAGGTGGGTGCCAGGGGAGTGTGTTCTAGAAACCAGACCACACAGGCCCCTCCTGTGGCTGGAAACTCTGGAGACCAGTCAGCGAGGATGAGTGGTTTTGCCAACCCAGATTCAGCTTCTAGGTACAGGAGGAAGTTTGTAAGAACGTGGGATTTCACCAGGTTAGGATTACACTGGTTTCCCACAGGGGTGAAGGGAAGAGGCGAGGGGGTTACAGGCAGTGGCAGGTGCAAGGATTTGATCGTGGCTCGTGGGATCTCTGGAGAAGGGAATGGAAGCCCACTCCAGCAATCTTGCCTGGAGAATTCCATGCACAGAGGAGCCTGGCAGGCTACAGTCCATAGGGTCACAAAGAGTCAGGCATGCGGGATCAAACGGGAAGGGCTTGCATTAAGGTGGGGTGAAGGGGCGGCTGAAATAGCTCCAGGGAGCATGGAAACAGATTCAGGATTGTGTGGAATCCGGTGACTGACAAGAGCTGGAGGAGGGAGGCAGTGTGGTCAGGGGGCAGGGGGAAGTCAAATGTGGTTCCAAGGACCTCCCTGGTGGTCCAGAGGTTAAGACTCTGCTTCCCCTGCAGGGAGAGTGGGTTCCACTCCTGTTCAGGGAAATAAGATCTTGCATGTCTCACAGTGCGGCCAAAAGAGGGGAAAAAGGTAATTTCTAGTTTGAGTGACTAGATGACACCATTAACTGGGACCTGTTCTATGGGAGTGTGGGCTGGGAAGGTAAGAAATTATGGTTTTTTATTAGAACATACTGATTTTAAAGGGAAGACCCGGGCAGTTTGGCTATCTGTTGTATTTGGAAACAGGGATCCGAGTTATCCAAGGGTTGAACCAAACTCTCCACAAGGCTTTGATACCCTTCCTGCTGCAGCAAGGGGACGCAGCTCACCTGGTCCTCGAGGAGCACACCGGTCTGACCCCTCACCGGGGACCTCCAGGAAACAGAGGTGCAGTGGGGTTGGTTTTGATGAGGCTCTTGGAGAGTTACAGTAACAAGAATCATATCCGAACGGGGTTCAGATCCCAGCTAACCCTCTGTGAGCCGACTTTGGACAAGCTGGCTTTTCTCTCTGAATCTGAGTGTCCTCGCCCATGTGCTAAGGGGACCGGTCAGAGACGTGGATGTTAAATAAAATATTCACAGAATTACTGGCACACGACAAAGCTTCACTTCATGGTGCATTCTGGTTTTCTCTTCCTCTAGCCCATGGCTTCAACCTGAGGGAAACAGGTATGTTATGGAAGAGATCTTTTAAAAGTGTTTAAAAGTGAAATTTCCTGAAAGTGGTCAGCAATACGAATTCAATACATTTTTGAGCACCTCTGACATGTATGCTGAAGAACTGATGCTTTTGAACTGTGGTGTTGGAGAAGACTCTTGAGAGTCCCTTGGACTCAAGGAGATCCAACCAGTTTATCCTAAAGGAGATCAGTCCTGAGTGTTCATTGGAAGGACTGATGCTGAAGCTGAAATTCCAATATTTTGGCCACCTGATGAGAAGAACTGACTCATTGGAAAAGACTTTGATGCTGGGAAAGATTGAAGGCAGGAGGAGAAGGGGATGACAGAGGATGAAATGGCTGGATGGTATCACCGACTCAATGGACATGAGTTTGGGTAAACTCCAGAAGTTGGCAATGGATAGGGAGGCTTGGCGTGCTACGGTCCATGGGGTCGCAGAGTCAGACACAACTGAGTGACTGAACTGACATGTATGCACAATTCCAGGTCCCAGTTCAAGCACCCCAAATGTGCAGATGATAAAGTCATAGGGTCTTTCTACTTGGCAAGACACCCCACCACTAGACGTGGGCCCCAAAGAAGCAGCCGCAGATTTCCTTGCTGTGAAATTAAGGCTCTTTCTGCCAAAAGTTATTGTCATTGAAATGAAGATTTCTGCAACACAGAGCTTTTTAAAAATTATTTGCATCTGCTTGTTACTGCTGCTGCTGCTAAGTCGCTTCAGTCGTGTCTGACTCTGTGCGACCCCATAGACGGCAGCCCATTAGGCTCCCCCATCCTTGTTAGCCCCTTTAAAATGGAAAGTGCTCTTCCAGACTTAAGAACGGGTGGTATCTGCACTCATCCTGGTGGCAGCGGCAGGAGACGCTGACATCAGCATCTTCTCCTGGTCCACGTGCCATCCTGCATCCTTACCTGTCAGAGGTGGCAAGCTAGGGGCTCCTGGCTGGATCAGACCGATGGCACGTGTGGTCCAGCTGGCACAGAGCTCTATAGATTGGAGTTAAAATCCAGCAATTTAAATGCAGGCAATACAACAAGGAAATTCGCACTCTCTGTTTCGCAAGAGTCTAGAGATGCGAGGAGTGGCCGACCACTTGGAAAGTATATGTTAGCTTCAGAGCCTGGCAGGCCAGCCCCCCACTCTCACAGGCCACATCCCGGCCTAAGGTGGTGCCGAAAGGTGAGGAAGAGACGCAGGTGCCCTCTGCCTTCCCCCCACCCTCCCTACTGACTTCCAAGCACCATAGCACAGGGCAAGAGGGAAGGGAGCTTCAAAGCAGACCTCAAACCCTTCAGCGATGCTTTCCACGCCCTAGATGACTGGTTCTTAGAACTCAAGGAGCAGCAGAAGCCTGTTCTTTGAAAGGGATCAGAGCCTCCAGATCACAAAGCATCTGTTTAGCTCTGTGACTCAGGGACATCGGTATTTTGCCAAGCTGTCTTGCACTGTGCCTGCTCCCCTCCAATGAGAACCTTCATCTGTGTCCTAAATGGAATTAAGCTCAAGTCTCTTGGCCCAGATAAACTGAAGGCTAGAGTACTTAGAGGACCCAGGAAAGAACTTCCATTGTTTATCTCTGATATTAAAGGGCCTGCAGATATTTTGAATGGTGCTGGAATCATGGAGACAGGAAAAAAGTGTTCATTCAAAAGACAAAGGTTCCCTATGTGCATTGGAGATGCAGACAGAGAACAGGCTTATGGACAGGGTTGGGGAGGGGGGGGGGGGGGATGAAGGGAAAGAGCAGCCTGGAAGCACACACGCGATCGTACGTGAAACACACAGACGTGGAAATTGGCTGCGTGACTCAGGGGATGCAGCCTGGGGCTCTGTAAGAACCTGGAGGCGTGGGAAAGGGTGGCAGGCATCAGAGAGGTTCAAGAGGGAGGGGACAGGTGTGCACCTACCGCTAATCCGTGTTGGTGTGTGGCAGAAATCAAACCAACACTGTAAAGTAACTATCCTTCAACTAAAAGTAGATGAATCAGGAAAGAAAAAGAGGTTCCATACACTGCAGATCAGTGAGCACGACAGGTTGCAGACACACTTCCAGCGTGGATTTTAAGGGGAAAGGGCGTTTCTGTGCCACAGAAGGAAAATGATCGGTCACCGTGGCCTGGCTTGAGTTAGCCAAGAACAAATCACGTCAGCCTTGCCCTCCCTTCCTTATGCCGCTGGTTTATTAGTTCAGCCAAGGAAGGAAACACGCAAGACAGGAGATCTTCATTGTTCCAAGACAATCGGTACAGGAAAGGCCCCGTAAATTAACCCGCTTATAAAGGAAAGCAAAATTTTACATTAAATAATGAAAAGGGGGAGTTTTAGGGGGGCTTTACTCGGGCTTCCCTGGTGGCTCAGAGGTTAAAGCGTCTGCCTCTGATGCAGGAGACCTGGGTTTGATCCCTGGGTCAGGAAGATCCCCTGGAGAAGGAAATGGTAACCCACTCCAGTATTCTTGCCTAGAGAATCCCATGGACAGAGAATACAGTCCACAGGGTCGCAAAGAATTGGACACGACTGAGCGACTTCACTTTCACTTTACTCAGCAAAATAAGCTTAAAATTATGAAAATAAGTTTTTTTTCTTCTCTTTGAAATACTGTGGACAATTATTTACTGAGCATCAGTTATGCGACAGCCTCCAGCAATGAAGACACATCGGTGAACAAATTAGACCAAACTCCCTGCCTTCATTGTGGCTGAGAGTCTAAGGGGAAGACAGGGGGTAAAGTTAAATACAAAAGTGAACAAAATACTTACAGTGAGTGATAACTGAGCTGTTAGATGAACAACAAAAATAGAATAAACAAGAGGCGTGAGGGTGGGGGCAGCCTCAGGCAGGAACTGGAGAAGGCTCTCTGAATGCGGTGTGTGAGCTGAGATTTGAGAAGTGAGGCAGTCACACTCTGCAGGAAAGAGTGGTCAAGACGGATCCACAGGAAGGAGTGATCGAGACGGCACAGCCCCCGAGAAGGGGGCCGGCCGGACCGCCCACGGTATGGCCAGGAGTGAACAGGGAGGATTCGGGGTTGAAATTAACACGGGGACGCATCAGATGACGTGGGGCTTGGAGGGCCACCGGCAAGTGCGTGGATTTTATTATCCCTGTGAGATGAGAACCCACGGGAGGGACTGAAGTTGAGAAAGAGCAAGATCCGTCATACGTTCGAAAGGCGACTATGGCTGCTCTGCGGAAATGGGACGGCCAAGAAGGCGAGAGTGGGAGCAGGATCGTGAATTAGGGAGCTAAGGGCCCGGAAGGGACGGGGCCCCTAGGCCAAGAGGCAGCAGGGGGATGGAGTGAGTTGACTGAGAGCGAATTTTGAAGACAAATCTGATGACACTCACTGTTTCATTAGATGTGGGAGTGGGCAGAGGCGGAGGCACTGAGAAAGACTGTCGAGATTCTGACTTGAAAAGTGGCTAAAAGCGGTGTCATTTGCTGAGTGGGGCAGGGAAGACTGGAGGAAAAGATTTGCGATTTAGAGGCATGTTTTTGTAGCCTACATGTCCGTGAACAGATGAATGGATAAAGAAGAGGTGGTACATTTATACAATGGAATATTACTAGGTCACAAAAATAGATGAAATAATGCTATTTGCAGCAACGTGGATGGACCTAGAGAGTAGCATACGTAGTGAAGTCAGAGAAAGATAAATATGATATCACGCATACGCGGGATCTAAACTGTGATGCAAGTGAGCTCATCTACGGGACAGGAATAGGCTTGCAGACACAGGGACCATCCCCGTGTCTGCCAAGGATGGGGTGAGGGAGGGCTGGAGCTGGAGCTTGGGGTTGGCAGATGCAGGCTATTTCATGTGGAGTGAATAAGCAAGGTCCTCCGCTACAGCCCATCTAGCGAAGTTCAGTTCCCATAAAGGAACAGGACACGGGAAAGAGCGCCCGCGTGTACAGCCGAATCCCTTTGCTGTACGGCAGAAATTGGCGCAACACCGTAACCATACTTCAGGAGAATACATGTTTTAAAATGAAGCATGCTTTTGGACATCTAAGTCCGCGAGGCTACTGAACACCAAGTGGAGAGGTCAAGTGGACAGGAGGAGCCACATCTGAAGGCCAAGCCCACATTTATGAATTTGAGAGTCAGCAGGGTCTCGGAGAAGAGTTTTGCCACTGGCTCATTAGAATAGCAACACCCACCACCGCGAAAATGATCAACTATTGAAGCATTTTCTTCTGATATGTTTTTTCTGATAAACGTTTAATATCATACAATATGAAATTCTTCAAATAAGATTTGACATTTATAGCACGTCATAATCTGTATAACTTTGGGCTTCCCTGGTGGTCCAATGATTAAGAATCTGCCTGCCAATGGAGAGGACACAGTTTCAACCCCTGGGCCAGGAAGACCCTACCCCCTAGGGGTGGGCAGCTAAGTCTGTGTGCCTCAACTACTGAGCCTGAGCTCTGGAGCCTGCGAGCTGCAACTGCCAAAGCTGGGCACCTAGAGCCCACTCTCCGCAGCGAAGAGAAGCCCCTTCTTGCCGCACATTCAGCAACAGAGGTGCAGTGCAGCCAAAAATGAATAAACTTTAAAAACAGACAGTATAACTTCAGCAAAAGTATTTGAGGAGTTTGTTGATTTTTTTCCCCGGGTGCCTCTTACCCTCTGGACAGCGTCTTTATGAGCCCCATCCTCCTGATCTAACACTGTCATTTCCACATTTGCCAATGACTTTGCCAGTGACAAGGGCAGTTTCCCAAAATGGCTTTCCTGATCTCGAAATCTTATTTCTTTTGCAAGACGGACGTTCGTGTTGCCATCAAGGCCGATGTTATTTCCCTTGTGTGTACATTGCGTTCTTGTAGCCTGACTTCTCTAGAAACGGGGTACTCGACAAAGATTTCAACCCAGCAGACAGGCACAGAAGCTTGGTTTCTCAGGAAGGAGTGTGAGTGGGTGAGGTCAGTTTTCAGTGATCAGTCTTGCGGCATGATGCCCTTAGCTGTCTACAGCACATTCTACCAGCTCTCCACCAAGTCCATCCTCCCCGTCTTTAAGCTCTTAGCTGAACAGCGTCCTCCTGCTGCCTGCTTGGCTGGACGTGGCTTTGCCGAGTGAGCGGCAGCGATAGCTATTCTCACACCTGACCCGCATGATCTTCCCGCGTGTGCGCGTCTGTGCGCTGTGCCCTCCGGGCTGAATGCCGACGACAGTGAAGCACTGGAGAACGGCACCCGGGTCCCAAGGGCTGCCCAGACGAGAGTCCCAGCCTGAGCGTCCTGAGTGGCTACCTAGGCTACAGATGGAACTCCGTTGCCTTCAGCTATTAATATTTGGGTCTGTTTATTACTGTGACTTCATGTATCCCAGATAACGCACTGCTCCACTTCCCTTCAGGAATGGGATACAGCATACCCAGTAACGAGGAGCCCTTTACAGGTTTCAGTAGGACACTTAGGAGGTGTCCTGTGACTTCCTGCACATCTGCTGAGAAATGCATTTGCTAGCCCAGGACACAGAAGTCGTGACTGACTCAACCAAACCCAAGAGCTAATGAATCACTGTCCAACCACACACTCTCCTTTGGGCTGGACTCTCAGCTCTGTTCCTTTCAACATTTGCAGTGACTCAGCTGAGTATAGACAAGACATGCTTCTCACACAGGCAGGGTCCACAATGCTGGAGGAGGTTCGTACAGATCTTGGAATTGGATTTCCATCGTACTGGCGGGCTATAAGAGAAGGTGATTGACAAAGACTCTGACCTAATGGGCAACAGTGGTTATTCCCTACAGCCTTCGGGGAAAGTGGACTACAGAGAACAGTGAAATTCACTGGGGCTAAATACCAGGTCCTGAACTTAGTCTAAGATACTCTAGAACAAGATGGAGAAACATGGCTTAAGATAGAACATTTAAAAAATAATTTGGATGTTTAGGCTGCATTACAGAAGATATTGTGTCTAGAACGAAGACCCCAGAGGGAGACTCCTTTGTGGAGTCTGCAGTCAAGGACCAGCCTGGACATGAGGTTTGTTCAGGGTGAAGTGACCAGGGTATAGATTTTCATTTTAGAAAAATAATTTTCTGTTGGTTAGCTTGTTTTTTCTTTTTTCTTTTGGTTGTGTGACATGTGGTATCTTTGTTCCCTAACCAGGGTTTGAACCCATACCCCCTGCATTAGAAGCAAGGTATCTTAACCACCAGGCTTCCCAGGTGGCTCAGGGGTAAAGAATCTGCCTGCAATGTAGAAGCCACAGGAGATATGGGTTTGATTCCTGGGTTGGAAAGGGTCCCCTGGAGGAGGGCATGGCAGCCCACTCCAGTGTTCTTGCCTGGAGAATCCCATGGACAGAGGATCCTGGTGGGCTACAGTCCATGGGTTAGCAGAGAGTTGGATTTGACTGAGCACACCCTTAACCATGGACCAGGGAAGTTGCTGTTGGGTCAGTTGAGCTGTCATAATAGGTAGTGAGCTCCCTGTCTTTAGAACGTTTAAATAATTTAGCCAGATGAAATTATTGATGTTCGGTCATTTTTACCTATAAAAGACAGCCATTTCATATGGCTTAACCTGGTGGCTCAGAGGTTAAAGTGCCTGCCTTTGATGCAGGAGACCCAGGTTTGATCCCTGGGTGGGGAAGATCCCCTGGAGAAGGAAATGGCAATCCACTCCAGTATTCTTGCCTTGAGAATCCCATGGACGGAGAAGGCTAGCAGGTTACAGTCCACGGGGTCGCAAAGAGTCGGACACGACTGAGCGACAAGGTTTATTCTGTTTTTGTTTTTTTTTTAACCCCTGGTGGAGATGGTGGGGTCAAACAATTGAGCAAGTGGCAGAAACGCTACTCAGATTGGCTTAAGAAAGGAAGGAAGGGGTTCATGGAACCTAAAAATCCAAGGTACCCAAGAAGACAAAGGAACAGAAGATTAAGACACTGATGAGAGAAATCAAAGATGACGTAAACAGATGGAGAGACATTCCATTTCCTGGGTAGGAAAAATCAATACTGTGAAAATGACTATGCTACTAAATGCAATCTACAGATTCGGTGCGATCCTTATCAAAGTACCAATGGCATTTTTCACAGAACTAGAACAAAAACGTTCACAATTCATGTGGAAACACAAAAGACCCCAAATAGCCAAAGCAGTCTTGAGAAAGAAGAATGGAGCTTGAGGAATCAACCTTCCTGACTTCAGACTGTCCTACAAAACTGCAGTCATCAAGACAGTATGGTACTGGCACAAAAACAGAAATATAGACCAATGGAACAAGACAGGAAACCCAGCGATAAACCCATGCACCTCTGGGTACCTTAGTTTTGACAAAGGAGGCAAGAATATATAATGAGGCAAAGGCAGCCCCTTCAATAAATGGTGTGGGAAAACTGGACAGCTACATGTGAAAGCATGAAATCAGAACACTGCCTAACGCCACACACAAAGATAAACTCAGAATGGATTAAAGACCTAAATGTAAGGCCAGCAACTATAAAACTCTTAGAGGAAAACACAGGCAGAACACTCAATGACATAAATCAAAGCAAGGTTCTCTATGACCCGCCTCCTAGAGAAACGGAAATAAAAACAAAGATAAACAAGTGGGAGCTGGTTAAAAGCTTTTGCACAGCAAATAAAAACTACAAACAAGGTGAAAAGACAACCCTCAGAACAGGAGAAAATAATAACAAAGGAAGCGACTGGCAAAAAATTAATTTCCAAAGCATACAAGCAGCTCATGCAACTAAATACCAAAAAAGCAAACAACCCAATCAAAAAGTGGGAAAGGGACCCAAAGAGATATTTCTGCAAAGACACACAGGCAGCTAACAAGCATGTGAAGAGATGCTCCACATTGCTCATTATTAGAGAAATGCAAATCAAAACTACAATGAGATACCACCTCACACCAGTCAGAATGGGCATCATCGAAAAGTCTACAAACAATAAATGCTGGAGAGGGTGTGGAGGAAAGGGGACCCTCTTTTCAAAGGGAACATTGCTGGAGGGAACATGAACTGATGACGTCACTATGGAAAGACGGTGTAGAGATCCCTCAAAAAGCTGGGGATAAAACCACCAAAGGACCCAGCAATCCAACTCCGAGGCGTAAGCCCTGAGGAAACCAGAATTGAAAAGGTGAAAAAGACACACACGCCCCAGCGTTCTCTGCAGCACTATTTACAGTAGCTACCACACAGAAGCAATCGAGATGTCCATCGGCAGTGAAAGGGTAAAGAAGCTGTGGCATATCCCATGGAATATTACTCAGCCGTAAGAAGCAATGCTTCTGAGTCAGTTCTAATGACGAACTAGAGCCTATTATATGGAATGAAGTAAGTCAGAAAGAGAAAGAGAAATATCCTATACTGATGTATACATACATGGAATCTAGAAAGATGGCACTGATGGATTCATTTTCTGGGCAGCAGTGGAGACGCAGACGTAGAGAATGGACGCGGCGGGAGGGGGAGAGGGGGAGAAGTCTGGAGAGAATAACAGGGAAACTTCCGTTACCCTATGCTGCCGGGGCCCAGCCCCGGGGGATCCAGGGTGATTCCAAGGTGGGGGTGGAGTAGGTGTCCTGGAAAAAACTTATTTAATTATAGACAGAGAGGGACCAGGAATTTAGCAGAGAAAAAGAGGCCAAATAACTTGATTAACACAGGGTGCCAATCACCACCTACGTAGGCCGCAGGTGTCTCCCCGTTCTCCCGAAGAAAAGGAGGCACTGAGGCTCCCCCGGTCCGATCTTAGAAGCCAGGCAGAATTAGTAGGCTTGGTGGGTCCTATGCACCAGATGGGAATTCGGCCAGAAAATAGTAGGAGAGAAAGGGGCTGAATAACTTGGCTTACGTGGGGTACCAATAAAATTCCGGACAAGGAATTTGCACCATCTGTATGGCGGGCATCCACGTTCCAGATGGGAATTCAGCCAGAAAATTGGGGAGCAGAGAGGAAGACATGAAGGAATCAGTCTTTCCGGAACTGATCCGATTTCTTTATTTTTCAGGTTTGTTTATACACCTTTTGTTACACATAGGGATGAATACAGAGTCACGCGGGGGTCAGCAGACCTGACCCTTGTCACAGTCAGGTGTTTCATATAAAATTATACAAAGGTCTTATGAGTTTTTACATCATCTTCTGAGCATGAGGTCCGCTGACATTTTATGGCCCTTTCTGATACTGGTCAGTTAACCAGAAAGCTTATTTTTCCAAGGCACCACCCTCCAAATAAAGCTGCATTCCTATAGGGTGAGGGTGTAGTGAGTTACAATCAAGAAAGGAATTTACTTAACCTAAGGTTTAACAGGATTAGTCTTAAAGGTTAATACTTATTTCTCTTATATGCTTAAAGGTTAATACTTATTTCTCCTATATGTTAGTTATATTTATTATAAGGGCAGGGAATATGGAGATTTAGCAGCAAACATCAGCCCAACAAATGAAAACCCTTCACCAATGTTCCTCTTACAATCTATTTAGTCTTAAGATAGTGATAAAGTTACATTTTTGCGTAGCAAGGACACAGTGATTTATAACAAAGTACAGTGATCTATAACAAAAGAGAAAATTCATTAACTTAAAAAGTCTAATATTGCTAACATCAAAAACTACTATACTTCCTTTTCTATATTCCAAATACATTGAGTAATATATTCCCAGGTGCCTAAGGATATGGAGGCCTGTGGGCAATCAAATGAGAAAAGCCCTATGCGAATACTCCAAACTCTCTGTGCTGTTTATGGTTGAGAGGTTGTCACACAAGCTAGTCTGTCAGCAGAGAGGTTTGACCTGAGACACCCTTGTCACACCCAAGGCAGGGAATTAGCAGTAATTATTGGCATGACAAATGAAAAAACCCTTTCACCAATATAATTCCTAATCAACCCACTAATACTATACTAATAATCTTCTAACTTCTCAAAAGAGTCTGTATTTAGAAAGTTTTAAAGCATCCCACGCCTCTCACAGCTGGGAGGCTGTAAACAATCACATGCGGCTGGACAACCTGATCAGGCAGGCTAGAGAATCTTCAGCGTTTGTAAGTTGAAACACTCTTATCATGCCCAGGAATTTTTATTAACTGGGGCTGCAAGTTAACTCTTTCTCTGAGAGAAATGGTTATGGGGGAGAGCTCCCCGTAAAGGACTCTGGTTTTGGGATAGATGCTCGGGAACAGGGGATTTCCTGAGGCTTGGTCACGCCTTTGCGTATGCCAAGCTTCTTTTTCCTCATGACCTTTGCCATGGGCGGAGTCCCTCACATTGGCCCCCAACAGTATGTAAATAGATAGCCTATGGGAATTTGACTCCGGGAACTCAAACAGGGGCTCCGTGACCATCTAGAAGAGTGGGATGGGAGGGGGGTTCAGGAGGGAGGGGACATGGGTCTACCTGTGGCTGATTCTTGTTGATGTTTGACAAAAAATCACAAAACTCTGCCAAGCAATTATCCTGAAATTAAAAAAAAATTTTTTTTAATGTTGGGGGGAAAGTAAGCTAGAAAAAGAAAAAAAAAGTTTTTCTTTATAAGAAAATAACATAGAAAAAAAAAAAAAAATCCAAGGAAATTCTACCATCAAGTACGGTTCAGCCCAGGCGTCTCCATCACCGTGTCCACCTCTTGTCTGTGCCTGCCCCTTGGTTGGCCTTGTTTCCAAACACGCCTGCCCCTGGCGTGGACAGCTGGGCCCCAGCAGCTTCAGGCTTGGGCTGAACCAGCCTGACGACTCTCAACCACAATTCCTGCACCGACTCTCATTGAACTGACCTGGGCCGTCCCTGAATCCATTACTGAGGCTGAGGGGTGGGGATGGGAAGAGGAATGGGCAGCTGGCTTGGCCTTCACTGCAAGCTGATCCTGGAGTCCAGACAGGGTGGGATGAGAAGAATGGGACTTGCCACACAGCCTGAGCAAAGGAAGGGCAGCCTTGCAGAACAGAGACGAAGCGTGAGGAGCTATGCGTCGAGCTGAGTGACGAAAAGGACCAGCCCATGAAGGTCCAGGGGAGGTGTGTTCCAGGCAAAGAGAGCAGCTGGAGATGGTTGGAGGGATGAGCAGGTGGGTGTGAAGGACAGAAAGAAGGCCAGTGTATCCATGATCTCTGGCTAGACAGAGAATCAGAATTTAATGGCTTAAGGGGATAACCATTTCCTTCTCACTGTCTGTGAAATGTCCAGCCCCACCAGGCAGTTCTGAGTGATCCCAGCTGACCACAGTCCTGCGGAGGCTGGGATCTTCTGGGGGGCTCACTCACATGGCTGGGGGCCCCCTGGATGACAGCCCAGAGCAACGTCTCCTGCATGTGGCCTCTCCATGTGGCTATTGTTTTTTCACAGCTTGGTGGCTGGACTCCAAGAGAGGAGGCAGAAGTTGCCAAATGTCTTAAATCTTCAGTTAGAGAAGTAAGTCCTGGAACATCCCTCCCACCACATTCCACTGGCCCAAGTCGTCATGAGGCCAGGGGTGTGACATTGGAGTCCAGAGATCAAAGGAGCTAAAGGGGCTGGGGGCAGATGTCTCAGGAGGCTTCCTACCCCTGCCAGCCTATCTGGTCACAGCGAGGCACAGAGTGTGTGGCGGGGCTGGAAAGGCAGACAGAGGCTAGACGGAGGTCAGCAAACTGTGACCCACGAGCCAGATCCAACCCATAGCCTGTTTCGTAGATGAGGTTTTCTTGGAACGAGCCACACTTATATTTCTGCGGCTGGGATTGTGGACCAAGAGCAGAGCTGAGAACCAGTAACACAGACCATGCGGTTCACAAAGCCCCAAACAGGTACTACCCCGTCCTTTACGGGAAAGTTTACTGACTGAGCCCTGCGTAAGTCAGGGGGTGCCTTATACATCATGACGAGAGATTTGGATTTTCTTCTAACTCATGGGAAGCCACCGGGGGATTTTAAACCAGCGAATCAGATGACCTGACCTCCATTTTTAAAAGACCTGCTCTGGGATGGATCGCAGGAGGATACACGTGAATGTGGAGAACCACTTGCAGGCTATCGGGTCATCCAGATGAGAGAGGACAGAGTGAAAAACCAAGAGGAGGTGGACCCGGCACATGTGTGGGGAAGAGGAGGCCCGCAGGACTCCCTGAGCCGTTGGCTTCAGAGATGAGGGGAAAGAGGATCAAGCATGACATCCAAGTTTGGGCTTAAACAGCTGGGCCAGTGGTCCCGTTAAGGACAAAGAGAAAAGGCCCCAGGAGGAACAGGTTGGGTGAAAAAGAGCTGTTAAGAGTTCTGTTTTGCACATAATAAGTTTGTGATGTTTGTGATGCATCTAAGAGGCAAAGTCTTGTAAGCAGTTAAACATTTGAGCCTGCAGCTTGGAGTCTTAGTTTGAGAATAGCTGGAAAATAGATATTGGTAAAAGCCAGAAGCTGAGGAGAAATATCTCCTGGGAGGTGGTAAGGAGAGACCCCTAGGCTGAGTGAGACCAGAGGCCTTGAGGCAGGGAAATCAATGGAGAGATTAAGACAGAGTATATGGGAAGGCAGGAGAGAGCTGGGAGGTGACGGGAAGGGGAGATGTACCGGCCTGAATGCTCCTGGTTGGTGGAGAAACAGGTAGATAAAGAGATGACCACCAAATCTTGGTGACAAGAGGTCTGTCTGAAACCGTGGGCAAAGCAGTTTCAGTGAGTAGGTCGTGGGCACTGGCTGGACGGGGTTGATGGAAACGTGGATGTGGGCTGGTAGAGACAGCAAATACACAGAAGCCGCTTTTGACGAGTTTTGCTGACTAATTACTCAAAACCATGCATGTGGGCTATAGGCTTACGGCCAGTCGCTTTCACTGCTGCGGAGCTTTGACTCCACAAAGCGCCTACTGTGGGCCAGCTTATTACTTGTCTGTGACCCTGATGAGGCATAATTTTCCTGATGGTTTGTTGGGAAGTTGGACAGGAGACATCAGAAACCCACGCATGGAGATTCAAGAAAAAGGAAAGCTTGCAGCCACGGAGAGAGAGCGTAGATTTTCGAATGGGTTTTCCCTGCCGTTAGAAGGCTGCAAACCCAGAGGGCCAGCAGTTTCATTTCTGCTGGGTGGACATACAGCTCTTCCGTCTTCATTTTCCAAGGAAGCTCCTTCATGAAAACTTCTGAAAACCGCTGACAAATATAAACGTACCCCCCAAAGGACAAGCAGTTTCTGGAACTGGGACACAAATGTATCTTGCAGAAGGAGACAAAAGATCCTTTTTGTTTCGATTCTTCTTTTTTTTTTCTTCTGGGAAACATTTCGTTTCTTGTGAGGAACATCCAAGGACAAAACACTCAGACACAGAACCTATTGTTATTTTAAAAAAACTACTTAATCACAGGCTGTAGAGGAGACCATTTTGTATCTAATTAATTCTGTTCCCCAGGTCTTCCAAGAGATGATGTGGCCCCAAAGTCTGAGCTATGAACCATTTGCCATCCTATTTTAGAGACGTGCAGACCGACGCTTTAGGCTGCCTGTCTTCCTATGTCACAGAAAATGTGCACTTACAGTCATACACATTCTGCACTTCCATCTTCCCCCATGACCTGGCTTACAATCCCAGATCTGCCCCTTAGAAGGCCGTGTGACCTGAGTGGGCACTCAACCTCCGTGAGTCACAGCGGCCTCATTTGTCATCTGGTGATAACAGATCTGCCTTGCTGTCACGTTTTAAATAAGCTAATATAAACAAAAGTGCTGGTCACTCAGTCGTGACTGACTCTCTGCAACCCCATGGACTGTAGCTTACCAGGCTTCTCTGTCCATGGGCTTTTCCAGGCAGTACTGGAGTGGGTTGCCATTTCCTCCTTCAGAGGATCTTCCTGACCCAGGGATTGAACCCAGGTCTCCCGCAGTGTAGGCAGATGCTTTACCGTCTGAGCCACCAGGGAAGCCTGTGATAAGCAAGCATCTTGCTCTCGAAGGTCACCTGTTGGCATAAGTGTCTCCCGTGAGTGGCCCCCAAGGGCTTCTTGCCAAGTGCCCCAAGCTCTCCTCTTCCCAGACCCAAAGTTCCAGGCAGCCCCTGGCCTTGCTTCTGTTGCCCCGATGAAGAGGACCTTCTCTCTCGTTTTCTCTAGCTCTGAAGATGCCACCATGGGGACTGCCGGATGGTGGAAATAAGGGAAGCACTAGTTTGGGCCAGTTTGCAGCTTGGCTTGCTCAGGAGGGAAGGTTCTGTCCCCAAGCCATGTGGGACTCTGGGTCAGCCTCTTAAAGATGGACGAAGGGTGAGAACCAGGCTAGGGAGGACCCTCACTTGGGCCTGACTGTGGCTGTGAAGTGTCCTGAGCACAGACAGGAGTTGGAAGGCCAGGCCCTGCGGGGGAAAGGCGCTTGCCTTGGCGCTGACCTGGTGGTAAGCCAGCCACCTTCGTCCTTTCCAGACTCTTGACACAAGGAAACAGCTGCAGGAGTTACGCCAGGTCCTAGGGACATTTCCATCTAAACCGTCAGCCTTTGTTTTTTGAGGGGGTGAGGATGGTGAACAGAAGCTAGGTGTTCCTGCTGCCGATCACCTCCCCTCCACCCGTCTGGGGTTTCAGGAGGAGGGGGCACACTGTGCACACTGCCAGGGAACCTCAAGTCCCCTCCTCAGGGTGATTTGCAGCTTTGGTGGTTCACTTCACCCTTACAGCGGCAGCCCAAAGTACACAGGGCTGTTAACATTCCCAGGGCAACCCTCAGCCCCGGGGGAAGGGAAAGTCAGGGACAAAAGGCCTCGGTCTCTGGTTCTTCAGGGGAGCAGTTCTGGGAGACATTCTACAGCATCCCTTGGAGGGTCCCCAGCAAGAGCGGGCCCCCGCGGCTCACAGGGGGAGCCAGTGATGCACACAGCTTCTGCTGGCCTTTCCTCCCCCTCCTCTCCCGTCCCCGCACTCCTGGCCCCAGGTCCCTGACCCAGAGGCTCCTTGGACCCAAGATCCAGGTCTCGGTGAGAATCTAAGCTAAAACAGGCATCAGTGAATGCAACGGGAGTTCGTTTCCTTGAACAGTCAGAAACAAAGTTCCTTCTCTGAAGCAGAGCACAGAGGGAGCCCGCCCGTTGGCGAGTGGAGAATCAGAGGCCACACCAGCCTGGGTTCAGCTGGGCCCGCCACTAACACAGGGAGGCTGTCGGGCAGACTGTCGACAAAGGCCAAGGTCTGTGGATGGTGAGGGGAAAGAGTCTGGCCCATCCCGGGCCGGGGGGACACATTTCTCCACCCAGGTTCTGTTGCAGGAAGGGGGACCCCTTCCAGGGCCTGAAACTGGGCTCTTGTCTAACCCTCGGAAATGAATTGTCCAAGGAGACACGTGTGCTGACAAAGCAAGAGATTTTCCTGGGGAAGGGCGCCCGGGTGGAGAGCAGTGGGAGTCCAGGAGAACTGCTCTGCCGCATGGCTCGCAGTGCCGGGGTTTATGGTGATGGGAGTAGTTTCCGGGTGGTCTTTGACCAGTCACTCTAAATCAGAGTCTTTCCTGGTGGCCCATGCATGGCTCAGCCAAGATGGATGCTAGCGAGAGCGATTCTGAGAAGTGGACGGACACGCGGTGTCTCCTTTCAACCTTTCCCGAACTCTTGCGGTTGGTGGTGGCTGATTAGTTCCGTGCTCCTTGCCAGGATCTCCCGTCATGAAACAGCTCATGTGAATGGTCACTGTGGCGCCTGGCCAGGGTGGGCGGGCTCAGCCAGTGCTTCCCCTGACAGTTCTAGCGCAGAAGGCGCGAGGGGCAAGGCTGCGGGTTGAGAGAGAGAGACGAGTGTTGAGCGGCCCTGGAGTCCTGAATGGAGGCCCCGGGGTCGGAAGGCAATGGGCAGGGCGGACAGTGAAGGGGAGGTGGTCTGCTCACCTGCAGGACCAGGGCTGCAGGCCAGGGTGAGAGCGTCTGTCCCCCATCTGCCGAGGGCCCGGCCCGGAGCCGAAAAGCCGGTCAGCCCTCGCGGCTCTGAGACACGACTGTCCCTGGCCTCGGGGCTGTTTGTGCGGCAGGAAGTGAGGAGAAGGGGACAGGGATGAAAAACAGTCCAGCAGGGCCCAAGAGAGACACCTGCAGCCCAAGGGCACAGTTTCCAGCCCCAGAAAGGAAGAGCAGAACAAAAGATGACTATTAGCAAAGGGGGATTTCCGGGAACCTCAGCAACAACCCAGAAAACAAACAATCACCTGCCTTCCTTCCGCCGCTATGAGGTCACCTATTCTTCTTCTCTTGGAGTTGGCAGAGAAAACATAGTTCTAGTGTTACTGGGAAAAGAAATATTTTTTCAGGTACTCTAGCAGCAGAGTAATTTTTATTTTTACAAGAAAACTGGGTAGTCAGCTACACACACAACTGTCAAAGTAGGGACAGTGAATGTTGTAGAATTACTCAGATTCTCCCACAACAAGATAGCACATCAGAACCCATCAATGAATCTAGGGTGTAAGAATTCTGACAGTACTTTAAACGATTGAATTTTCCAATACTGTACAACCTCCATCCCACACCCAGTCAAACCAAACCGAAAAAGTCCACCTGAGACCTTCTCAACCTGTCGGTCTTTGTGGCACTGTCATCTCTAGACAAATAGTGTGAGCTCCATAATGACAATAATCAGATTTATTACTGTAGATCATCACGGTTGTTCTCTTGTGAGGACAGAATGCAGTTTGCTGGTGAAGGATTAACCTTTAATCTTAACTTTAATCTTAACTAAAATCCTTGCTTCGTAATTTCTAGTCTCAAAATGCCTCCACTTAATGTTAATTTTGAATGCAGCTATGTGTGCTAACCATTGGGATTTAAATTGCCAAGACTTGAATAGGAAACTCAAGGCGTACGTTAAAAAATTCTTCAGGACTATGTGAAACATTGACTTTTTTAGACTTTACTTTTTAACAACTCTTATTTATTAATTTTGGCCACTCTGGGTCTTCCTCGCTGCTCGGGGTCTTCTCTAGTTGTGGTGAGCAGGGGCTCCGCTCGAGTTGCAACGCGCGGGCTTCTCACTGGGGTGGGGCCTCTTGTGGAGGAGCACAGGCCTAGAGCACTCAGGCTCCATTAGCTGGGGCTCCTGGGCTCAGGAGTCGCGGCTCCTGGGCTCCAGAGCACAGGCTCAGTAGTTGTGGCAAAGGGCTTAGTTGCTCCGCAGCATGTGGGATCTTCCGTGTCTCCTGCATTGGCAGGTGGATTCTTTATCACTGAGCCACCAGGGAAGCCCTGAAAAATTAGATTTTAGAGAAGTGAGGATCACACATGAGTGTGGTTTCACATGATCCAATATATACCTTTCTTTGTTTGTTTAGTTGGCAGTGGGC
Organism: Madoqua kirkii; assembly: GCA_006408675.1. Classification (NCBI taxonomy): domain Eukaryota; kingdom Metazoa; phylum Chordata; class Mammalia; order Artiodactyla; family Bovidae; genus Madoqua; species Madoqua kirkii. The sequence goes on from SJYC01061209.1 coordinate 18,544, forward strand.
ATCTGCAGGAAAACCATTCTCTCTTTGAACAATCTGCAGTCTCTGGAGTATCCACAAGATGCCTCTAGGCCTGTGCTGTCCAAGGCCGTAGCCCCCTGTGGCCTTCCAGCACTTGAAAATGAAGCTGGTCAAATTTGAAACATGCCATTTGTAACAGACTTTGAAGGCTTCGTATGAAAGAAAGAAAGTAAAATATTGCAATAGTTTTTATATTGCAATATACACTGAAACGATCATACTTGACATACTGGGTTAAAGGAAATATATTGTTAGAGTTAATGCAATCTGTTTCTGCTTCCATTTTCAATGTGTCTGCTGGAAAATGCGGAAACCTAGACGCTCGGCTCCCCCTTTGGTGCTGACCTGCTTGTCCTGAAGCAGCTGAGGGCCAGCCTGTTGGAGGGGAGGGGGGAGGCTCGTCTTGAAGTTCCTGTGCAAAACAGGTTCTGTTTTCCCCTCGAGGGTGTGTTGGGGGCCAAGGTTTACTTTCAGGGGCTGCTGGATGTCACTCGCGAGTGAAGGTGCTGTAACTCTTTCATCAGGGAGCGCGTGTACCCCACAGCAACTAGAAGCTGCTTTCTACAGTTCCCAGGGGTTTTCTCCCTC
>SJYC01061210.1:0-31934 GCA_006408675.1 Madoqua kirkii
CTGATATGAGTATTGCTACTCCTGCCTTTTTTTGGTCTCTATTTGCATGGAGTATCTTTTCCCAGCCCTTCACTTTCAGTCCATATGTGTTCCTTGTTTTGAGGTGGGTCTCTTGTAGACAGCATATATAGTAGTCTTGTTTTTATATCCATTCAGCCAGTCTTTGTCTTTGGTTTGGGTATTCAACCCACTTACATTTAAGGTAATTACTGATAAGTATGATCCCATTGCCATTTACTTTGTTGTTTGGGGTTCAAATTTATAACCCTTTTCTGTGTTTCCTGTCTAGAGAAGATCCTTTAGCATTTGTTGGAGAGCTGGTTTGGTGGTGCTGAATTCTCTGAGCTTTGGCTTGTCTGTGAAGCTTTTGACTTCTCCTTCATTTTGAATGAGATCCTTGCTGGGTGCAGTAGTCTGGGCTGTAGGTTATCTTCTTCCATCACTTTAAGTATGTCCTGCCATCCCCTCCTGGCCTGAAGAGTTCCTATTGACAGATCAGCTGTCATCCTCATGGGAATCCCCTTGTGTGTTATTTGTTGTTTTCCCCTTGCTGCTTCTAATATTTGTGATTTGTGTTTGATCTTTGTTAATTTGATGAATATGTGTCTTAGGGTGTTTTGCCTTGGGTTTATCCTGTTTGAGACTCTCTGGGTTTCTTGGACTTGGGTGGTTATTTCCTTTCCCATTTTAGGGGAGTTTTCAACTATTATCTCCTCGAGTATCTTATCATGGTCTTTCTTTTTATCTTCTTCTTCGGGGACTCCTCTGACTGGGGCATTTAACATTGTCCCAGAGGTCTCTGTGATTGTCCTCATTTCTTTTAATTCATTTTCTTTTTCCCTCTCTGATTCATTTATTTCTACCGTTCTATCTTCTCCCTCACTTATCCTATCTTCTGCATCCACTGTTCTACTATTTGTTCCCTCCACAGTGTTTCTGATCCCATTTATTGCATTATGCATTATATATTGACTCTTTTTTTATTTCTTCTAGGTCCTTGTTAAACCTTTCTTGCATCTTCTCAATCCTTGTCTCCAGGCTATTTATCTATGATTCCATTTTGTTTTCAAGATTTTGAATCATTTTCACTATCATTATTCAGAATTGTTTATCAAGTAGATTCCCTATCTCTTCCTCTTTTGTTTGGTTTGGTGGACATTTATCCTGTTCCATTACCTGCTGGGTATTCCTCTGTTTCTTCATCTTGTTTACATTGCTCTGTTTGGGGTGGCCTTTCAGTATTCTGGAAGTTTGTGGAGTTCTCTTTATTGTGGAGTTTCCTCACTGTGGGTGGGGTTGTACAGGTGTCTTGTCAAAGTTTCCTGGTTAGGGAAGCTTGTGTTGGTGTTCTGGTGGGTGGAGTTGGATTTCCTCTCTCTGGAGTGCAATGAAGTGTCCTCCTTTTGAAGACAATGGGCTGCTTTTGTGAGTGCCTGATGTCCTCTGTCGGCATTCAGAAGTTGTTTTGTGGAATTTACTCAGCGTTTAAATGTTCTTTTGATGAATTTGTGGGGGAGAAAGTGTCTCCCTGTTCTTTTCCTCCACCATCTTAGGACCTCCTCCCAAGTTGGATTTAGAAAAGGAGAGGAACCAGAGATCAAATTGCCAACATCAGCAAGATCATAGAGAAAGCAAGGGAATTCCAGAGAAACATCTACTTCTGCTTCATTGATTATGCTAAAGCCTTTGACTCTGTGGATTACAACAAACTGTGGAAAATTCTTCAAGAGATGAAAATCCCAGACCATCTTACCTGCCTTCTGAGAAGTCTGTATACAGGTCAAGAAGCAACAGTTATAATCAGACATGGAACAACAGACTGGTTCCAAACTGGGAAAAGATTACATCAAAGCTGTATATTATCACCATGAATATTTAACTTTTATGCAGAGTACTTCATTCAAAATGCCAGACTGGATGAAGCACAAGCTGGAATGAAGATTGCTAGGAGAAATATCAATCACCTCAGAAATGTAGATGACACCACCCTAATGGCAGAAAGGGTGGAGAAACTAAACAGCCTCTTGATGAAGTTAAAGAGGAGAGTGAAAAAAGTGGCCCTAAATTCAACATTGCAAAATCTAAGATCATGGCATCCAGTCCCATCACTTCCTGGCAAATTGACAGGGAAAAAAAATAGAAACAATGGCAGACTATTTTCTTGGGCTCCAAAATCACTGTAAATCATGACTGCAGCAATGAAATTAAAGATGCTTACACCTTGGAAGAAAAGCTATGACCAACCTATACAGCATATTAAAAAGCAGAGACATCACCTTGCCAACAAGTTCTGTATATTCAAAGCTATGGTTTTTCCATAGTATTCATGTGCAGATGTGAGACCATAAAGAAGGCTAAGCAGTGAAGAATTGATGCTTTTGAACAGTGGTGCTGGAGAAGACTCTTAATAGTCCCTTGGACAGCAAGGAGATCAAATCAGTCAATCCTAAAGGAAATCAGTCCTGAATATTCATTGGAAGGACTGATGCTGAATCTGAAGCTCCAATACTTTGGCCACCTGATGTGCAGAGCTGACTCATTGGAAAAAACCCTGATGCTGGGAAAGATTGAAGGCAGGAGGACAAGGGGGTGACAGAGGATGAGATGGTTGGATGGCATCAGCGACTGAATGGACATGAGTTTGAGCAATCTTTGGGAGATAGTGCAAGACAGGGAAGAATGGTGTGCTGCAGCCCATGGGGTCTGAAAGAACTGGATACACTGAGTGACTGAACAACAATGGAAAACAACAACAATGAGCAACAACCACCTCGACAACAGGCAAATTCTCCTTCCCCTCAGTTGATTGTTGATGTCACAAAATCTCATCTTTGCACATTATATATTTCAACACACAATGTAAGAATTCTTTTAAATGCATTAGTCTCTTTTCCCCTGCTTTGTTGAGATCTAATTGATATATGATATTATATTAGCTTAGGAACAATAACTGTCTTAAATTATATGATAAAGAGCACATGGAATTATAAGTCAAAGTTGAAGTAATATTAGTTTTTTTAAAATTTAATTTTATTTTATTTTTAATACTTTATTCTGTTTTACAATACTGTATTGGTTTTGCCATACACTGACATGAATCAGCCACAGGTGTACACAATCTCCCAATGCCGAAGCCCTCTCCCACCTCCCACCCCACACCATCTCTCCGGATCATCCCGTACATCAGCCCCAAGCATCCTGTATCCTGTATTGAACATAGACTGGCACTTCATTTCTTATATGATAGTATACATGTTTCAGTGCCATTCTCCCAAATCATCTCACCCTCTCCCTCTCCCTCAGAGTTTTTAGACTAATTAAAATTTACTAGTCCTAAATCATGTATTAAATAGAAAACAGCATGTGGAGTTACATTCTTCCCTGTAGCCCAAACAGTAAAGAATCTGCCTGCAGTGCAGGAGACCAGGGTTTGATCCCTGGGTCAGGAAGATCCTCTGGAGAGGGAATGGCAATCCACTGCAGTATTCTTGCGTATAGAATCCCGTGGGCAGAGGAGCCTGGTGGGCTGCAGTCTGTGGGACTGCAAAGTGTCGGACACGACTGAGCGACTAACACCACTGCTACTATGTGGAGTTACAAACTTTGGTTATAAAAATACTAATTTTTGCAATTGCCCATGTATTTACCTTTTCCAGGGTGTTTATTTCTTCATGCAGCTTCTACTTACTGTGGAGTGTTCTTTCACTGCACTCTGCAGGACTCCCTTCGACATTTTTGCAGACAGGTTAAATGGTCACCAACTCACTCAGTTTTTATCAGAGAATGTCTTAACTTCTTACTATTGAGGGACAGTTTTGCTAGATACAGAATTCTTGGTTGCCTGGCTTTTTCTTTGAGCACTTTGCATATATTGGCTGATTGCCTTCTGGCCTCCAGTGTTTTTGATGAGAAATATGTTTACAACCTTATGAGAAGCCCTCATATGTGATAAGTTTCTTCCTGTCTTACTGCTTTCAAGATTCTGTGTTTACTTTTGGTTTTTGAAATTTGATTATAATGTGTCTTGGTCTGAACCTCTGAGGTCATTTAACCTGGAGCTCATTGAGCTGCCTGGACATTTCTATCCATGTCCTCCATCACGCTTCAAAAGTTTTCAGCCCTTTTGCTCAAATACTCTCTGTCTTCTTCTGGGCCTACCACGGGGCGTGGTGGTCCCCTCGGCGTCTCCACCGGCATGCCTCTGCTCGGCGTCTCCCGTCTCTTACCATGTCCTCATCACGCTTCAAAAGTTTTCAGCCCTTTTGCTCAAATACTCTCTGTCTTCTTCTGGGCCTACCACGGGGCGTGGTGGTCCCCTCGGCGTCTCCACCGGCATGCCTCTGCTCGGCGTCTCCCGTCTCTTAGCCTCTATTTGCTTTCCTTCAGTCTTGTTCTTTCTGTTCCTCATACAGAAATTGGCAATTCCATTATCCTATCATCTAGCTCAACGATCCTTTTTTTCTCAAAGAATCATTGCTCAAATCTATCTTGAATCTTTCGTTTCGGTTATTCTCCAAATTTCTTCTTCAGAGTTTCTTTTTGGTTTCTTTTTTACTAGCTCCTTGTTGACATTTTCATTTTGTTTAGACATCATTTTCTTGACTTTCTCCACGTATTCATTTAGTTCTTTGAGAATCTTTAAGATGGCCATTTTAAAGACTTTATCTAATAGATTTGCCACCACATCTTTTTCAGAAACATTTTCTGTTGATTAATTTTTTCCTTTGAGTTGCTGTACTTTCCTGTTTATTGGTATGCCTTGTAATTTTTTGGTTGAAAGGTTGACAATTGAAAATAATAATGTGGTGACTCTGGAAATCAGATCCCTTTATTACCACTCCAGGGTTTGAAATTTGTTTGTGTTTTGGTTTATTGTTTTGTTTTTTTTCTATTACTGTAGGCTGCCTCTGTGCCAGTGACTATCCTGAGGTGTAAATTACCATCTTCTCAGGTGTTTTCTGAGCCTGTGCCATCCCTGGACATGCATGTCTACTTTGTAATTTTCCCTAAATACATTGTTGCCTTGGAATGTCTTAATCTTTGATGGTTCCCAAAAGGTAAACAGGAAGAAAAGGTAAGGGTTGGGGAAAAGAGGGCTCCAGCCCCTTAAGCCACCTCAGCCAGGGATGAGGGACTTGCAACACTGGGGGAAGGTGAAACAACAGAGGCCACCGTCCTCTTCATAAGTACTTGTATGCTTTCCCAGGGGCTCAGCAGTGAAGAATCTGCCTGCAATGCAGGAGACACAGGTTTGATCCTGGGTTGGAAGACCACCCTGGAGGAGGAAATGGCAACCCACTTCCAGTATTCTTGCCTGGGAAATCCCATGCACAGAGATGCCTGATGGGCTACAGCCCATGGGGTTGCAAAGAGTGGGACAGGACTGAGCACACACACACTGCGATCGAAAGGAGCAACTGCAGCATAGGTCTCTGATATTTGGAAGACTGCATCCTTTTTGCCCAGTTCCTGGCCCCTTTAAGCTATGTGCGAGTTATTCCAGGAACCCATGCCCAGCTGTCTGCCACGTGGCTGCAGCTGGGGGCTGGTTAGCTTTTGCACCTGACCAAAATTCATCACAGTGTGCCACCAAGTCTTCATCTGGAAGTTGAAGCCTTCAGTAGACTCCAGAGTTCCAAATGCTTCTGTTAGACAGATTTCCTTTCCGACTGCCTGCCCTGATGAAGTGTGGCACCTGCAGACCCTCTGCCTGTTTCAGAGGCAGGAGCCCTCCTCAGACCTTGTCATCAACTGCCTTCAGGGTCTTTGGTTGGTGACTTCCTTGACTCTACAGTGGACCTGCAGATCTTTTATCTCCTAGCTTCTCCCACAGTTGTGCAGAGTCTAGTTCTTTACACTGTCTACTCCGTGTTGCTCATAGTGGTCCAGGACTCCTAAAAGAGCCCTATCTGGCCCAACTATACAGTGTATGTCTTTCCTGGAGTGAAACAAGGGTTCACTCAAAATATTCGACAATTGAAGTCAATGGTAAGCTTTCTTCCAAATTGACTTTTCCAACTTGACTTCCCAGAAGCAATGCTTGAAAGATTCTGTGGCTCTACATCCTAAAACTTGGTGTGGCCAGACTTAATTTTTACCAACATCAATTTACTAAGTAATTTAGTTCGCTCTTGACTTAGCCCTTGCATCGTGTAGGGGTATTTTTTTTATCCCTTGTCTGAGGCGTCTTCCCCATTTGCAGTGCTATCAGAGGACTTGGCACTGTGGCCTTGGTATTGGCAATTTATCTGTACCCAGCAGATGCTGAGCTTTACAGGTCAGCTCTGTGTTTGGTGAGAGTGGGGCAGCTAGGCTGTGCTGGCAGACCTTGCTCTCAAGTCCTGAGCCCACCTAGTCCAGCCATGTCCTGGCCACCTCTCTATAGAGAAGGCACTTGGGAGCCCACCGGGACTCCCTCAGCCTCTGACTAGACCCATCGGGAGCAGGGACAGAGTGGGGCTCTGCCTTGTCATTCTCCCTCTAAGGCTGCTGCCTTACCCCGCAGGCTCCCCTCCATCCCTGCCCCTGCTCCCCGTGACCTCCAGGCAGCTCTTTGTGTTGACTCAGCCCTGAACTAAGGGCCCCAGCCCAGTTCCTCCACCTCTGACTTCATCTTGAGCCCCAATGTCCTGGCTCCCACAGCCTCCCACCCAGCATCCCTTCCTGGCCCTCTGATAGGCAGCTCACACCGACATCACTGAAAAGAAAATTTTTGACCCTCAGTTCAGTTCAGTTCAGTTCAGTCATTCAGTCGTGTCCGACTCTTTGTGACCCCCATGAATCACAGCACTCCAGGCCTCCCTGTCTGTCACCAACTCCCAGAGTTTACCCAAACTCATGTCCATCGAGTCAGTGATGCCATCCAGCCATCTAATTCTCTGCTGTCCCCTTCTCCTCCTGCCTCCAATTCCTCCCAGCATCAGAGTCTTTTCCAATGAGTCAACTCTTTACATGAGGCGGCCAAAGTACTGGAGTTTCAGCTTTAGCATCATTCCTTCCAAAGAAATCCCAGAGTTGATCTCCTTCAGAATGGACTGGTTGAATCTCCTTGCAGTCCAAGGGACTCTCAGAGTCTTCTCCAACACCACAGTTCAAAAGCATCAATTCTTCAGTGCTCAGCCTTCTTCACAGTCCAACTCTCACATCCATACATGAGCACAGGAAAAACCATAGCCTTGACTAGACGGACCTTAGTCGGCAAAGTAATGTCTCTGCTTTTGAATATACTGTCTAGGTTGGTCATAACTTTTCTTCCAAGGAGTAAGCGTCTTTTAATTTCATGGCTGCAGTCACCATCTGCAGTGACTTTGGAGCTCCCCAAAATAAAGTCTGACACTGTTTCTACTGTTTCTGCGTCTATTTCCTGGCATTCAGTAAATGGCACTGCATTCATGCTGTGAGGCAGGAGGCCCAAGGGGAGCAGTCCTCTCTCTGCAGACCTTTGGCTCAAACTCTAGGCTTGTGCCTGATCTGAGGGCTTCTCTTCCCTCTGCATCCCCCACCTCCTCCTGCATTCCCATCAGGACCTCTGCACAGATCCTGAGGGCTCCTGAATGTCCACCCTCCCTCTTGCACAGCCTGCTTTGCAGTGATAGCTTGGAAAACCCCGCCCCACCCAGATGCCTGCAGGGGCTTCCCGTCACCCCAGAGCAAAGCCTAACGCTGGGAAGTGCTGGTGGTGCCCCCTCCTCCGCAGGCTCCTGTCTGTTGGCCTGGCCCCGCTGGCCATCCCACCACCCCTTGTACCTGAAAGATGTGTCTTCCTCAGACCTTTACTCCTTCTCCTCCTTGTGCCCGGATGTGCCGCCCAGACCTGCACACAGCCTGCCTCTGCTAAGACCTTGCCAGGCATTGGGGGTGCCCGTCCTTGCCTGGCCCCATGACCTTCGTAGGTGCTGGCTGATTTCTGACTGTGTCATTGTAGCCTGTCAGGCAGTGGGGCCACATGTGGTCACACTGCATGTGTTTTGATCTGAACACCTGTGTGGCGCGCAGTGGGTCTACATGAACAGCTGCCATTTGCGTGGTTGGTTCATTGTTGAAAGCCAATTTTCTTTAGATATTTGTGAATTTTGACAATTTCATGTGTTTTACTGGTTATTTGTTGTTTACAACCCACTGGAAATGATCTCCCACTCTCTACCTTCCATTGAAAACTTTTACTTGAAGTTTGTCCCATTCATTCTATTTCAATGTTTATTTAGTTGGACTGTGTGATGGTTAATTTTATGGATTAACTTGACTAGTTTACAGGACCCACATATTTGATCAAACACTATAGAAAGAGTGAAGGTATTTGAAAAATGTGCTTAACATTTAAATCAGTAGATGTTGAATAAAACAGATTGTTCCACATGGGTGGGCCTCATCTCGTCAGTTGGTTCCCCAAGGAAGAGGGAATTATACCTTTGGACTCAAACTGTAGCACCACCTCTTCCCTTGGTCTCTGGGCTGCTAGTTGCTTAAAATCTCTCTCTCTCATATCTTTATATCAATGTACACACGTACATTCACCTGTTTATCTCAGGTGTTTATTCTCTGAAGAACCCTGACTGACACAGACTTTTTCAGCTCACATGCTTCAGCCGCTCTGTCTCTCATAGCATCTAACTTTGCTTCCTGTGAGTTTCTCTTTATAGATTAAAACTTTCTCTCTCTGTAGGCAGATCTATCAATGTTATTTTAAAAGTTCCTGGCCGTGGTGTCATTCTGAGAAAACGCCTGCTTGCCCCAGCAGTTCATAAATAGTCTCCTATCGTTTCCTTTTTCGATTTGCGTTGATGCTGCTGGTCCTGACCTTGCTTTTGTCCTGATGGTGAGAGCAGGGGTCCCGATTCTTTGCTCTTCCATCTGCAGGCTCTCTTTTGAGGTCTTGTCCCACCACAAGTCATCCAGCATAAACTCAGCAACATGGGCCTGGCTGTGGGCCAGGAATGGACGTGGGCCCTGGCTGGAGTGTGCAGGCGGGCTCATGCCCAGGTCTGGGGAGGCCTGGGCCCAGAAGCCTTGGGGAGCAGGACTGGCTGAGACTGTTCCCCTCAAACACCAAGGGACAGGCGGGCAGTTGAACCCCGTGTAGGTGGCCGAGAAGGGACCCCCACACCCTGGGACCAGTCTTGTCAGGCCTTGATTTAGGTGAGGGAGGGCGGATGGGTGCTGTTTGCTGCCTCGGCTGGAAACAGACGTTCATGGCCCTAGAGGAGGGTGTGCAGGCAGGCGGGCGGCAGAGTGAGAGGGTAATGGCCCCACTGCTTACAGCGGAGTGGAGCCTGGGGCCGTGGTAGTGCCGGGAAGGGAAATGGCTGGCCAAGCGGAGGCCCTGGGGCATCTGCCTCCTGCAGATAGGCCTCTGGGCAGATGAGAGGGGAAGTCTGCTGGCAAGAGGCCCATGTGCTTTCCTGTGGTCAGGGGAGCTTGGCGCTAGGAGGAGTGTGGGGATCTTGTGGTGAATGCCCCTTCACGCTGTGCTGTGAAGCATTCCGTGAAAGTGTTTTTGGACAGAAAAGGGCTCAAGTCCAGACTCCTTGGCTCAGACTGGTGCCCGCAGGCTCAGGGGGTCACATATTTGGGCCTTGTGGCCCCACAGCCCTCCTGGCCTCCCAGGGCCTGCACGTGGGTTTCCCAGGCTCGAGCCCCTGGGAGGGCGGGGCCGGGAGCGTGGGCCTGGGGCTGAGGGGGCTGGTGTGAGGCTGCACAGGGGCTCCTGGGGAGTGGCCACTTGGGGCCCACAAGCGAGTCTTCCTTGGAGGCTCTGAGACCCTCAGCCCTCTGGTCAGACGTTGCTTCCTCCCTTCACACAGGCCTCAGTGGCTGCAGCCGCTGAACTGCCAGCCCTGCTGTCCAGGCTGGGGCAGGCAGCCCCCAGGGCCCCCAGAGGTGGGGGCATGTGGAAAGTGGGCAACAGGCATGGATGCCTGTGAGCAGGATGCGTGGCCAGTGTGGGGCTCCAGATGTGAAAATTTAGATTTCATTCCCTTGTTTTACTATTTTTGCTTTGCTGCCTCGGGTCTTTGCTGAGGCCCACGGACTTTCTGTTGGTGCCGTGGGGTCCGCTGCTGCGCGGCGTGTCAGGGCCCCGACTAGGGGTGGAGCCCATGGTCCCTTTGAAGCAAGGCTGATTCTTAGCCACAGGGCCATGAGGGAGGCCCTGATTCCATTTTCGAGGCAACAGGAACCCACGGTGGGTTTGGGCAGGGGTTGCCCGACAAGTGTAGGGTTGGAAAGACCCTGCTGGCTGTGGGCTGGGAAGCAGCTTCAGCCCAGCTCTGGAGACAACTTTGAGGTGTCCTTTGGGGCCCACTTGGCAGGTGGTCACTCACTGAGATGGGAAGAGTGGGCGAAGGGCGGTCTGAGGAGCTCTGTCACTCTGGGGACACTCCGGCCAGGCAGGGGCCTGGTGGCCTGCTCCGTGCCGGGCACCCTTGGTCTCCATCTCTCCATGCACACTTGCTGGCCTCTGCCACACGTGGTCTCTGCTCACATGGAGCATCGGGAGACCCTGTGCTTTGGGGTTCGTTTCTGGGATAAAGAGACAACCTGCCAGTGTGACGAGTGTGTGACCCGAGAATGTGCAGGAAGGGTGGGGGCAAGGAGCTCAGCAGGGAGGGAGCAGGCCGGCACAGCGGGACAGGGGGCCGGGGCAGGGAGGACTGCAAGGAACCCCAGGACCTGCAGATGAAGTTCTGATAAATGTGAGGCCCTTTCTGGCTGTGGACCAGCTGAGGCCTCATCTGAGATCTTGAGACAGGGCTGCTTGCTGCCGGAAGGAGAGGGCCGCAGAGGGCACGGGGCAGTGGGAGGGTGGCTGACCGGAGGAAGCCCCCGAGGACCCACAGGCATGGTGACTGCCCCCGTCAGGGCAGCAGGTCTGCCACGGTGGCGAGAACGGCTTCCTGGTGGAGGTTACAGGCAGAGGGCAGGGTCTGCGGCTCCCCTGGGACGGGCTGCCACGAGGAAGGGAATCGGTTCCCAGGGTTTGCGCCTGAGCCCTGGGAGGACACGCGGCCTCGCCTGGAGCAGTTAATGGCCTTGGGCGGGAAGCCCTGATCTGGAGAGACAGCTGGCGTCTTCATTTCTGAGGCTGCAGCAAATCACATTTGTTCCCTACACAGCGAGGGGACGAGTCTGAAACAGCCTCGCTGGGCCTGGGCGAGCATGGTGACCGCTGCCCGCCCTCCAGGGACCCCAGGGAGGTTCTGCACTGGCCCCTTTCTCCTGTCAGAGCTGCAGCCCAGCTCACGGCCTCTCTCGCATCCTCAGAATCGGCAGACTTGTGTCCCGGGCCCGCCTCTCAGGCCTTCCGCTCTGCCAGCCCCCTGCCTCCTCCTGTGAGGGCCTGTTGATGGCTCCAGGCCAAGGTCCCAGGCCCCAGGCCCCTCTCCTGTCTCAGAAGCCAAGCTCAGCCCCGACTCGGAGGCTGCAGGATCAGGACTGGTGTCCTTAGGACAGGTCGGCCTGCTCTCTTGAACTGTGGTGCTGGGTGTATCGGGAGTGAGATGCACTGCTGGCCTCCAGGCCTGACACATGGAACAAGGTCCATGTCTAGGGTGAGAGATGAGCAGGAGCTGTGGACAGGTGCTGCTGGCCATATGCCAGGTGTGGGGGCTGGATGGGGGCCAAGGGGGAAGACCAGTACCAGGGGGAACCAACCCGTGGGCAGGGAGAACCAGAACCAACCCGTGAGCAGGGGAACCAGCCTGTGAGCAGGGGAATGAGCGGTGTCGAGTCTGGAGCTGACAAGAAAAGTGACACTGTGCCCAGCACTGGGACTGGCCGGAGACAGGATGTCCTCCTCCTGGTCTGAGAGGGGACGCCAGCAGGACCCACCCAAGGCCAGCACGGAGGAAGGGTATCTGCCACACTGGCCTCCCTGCCTGGGGGCTGCCTGGGCCCAGGGTCACACTTGCCTGCTGCGGGAACTCTGGACAGTGGCAGGAGGGCCAGGAGTGACCAGGAGCTGACCAGTGCCAGCGTCTTCTCCTGGCCCCTTCAGGGAGCACTTTCCTCCACGCCCTGCCCTCCATGAGGGGCATGAGGGGTGCCTCCTCCCCATCTGATGGGCTCTGTGTGCCTAGCCTCTCCCACTCCCACCATTTAGGGCCATCTCCTGTGTGTGTGGGCACATGTGCTTCCGTGTCTCTGAGTGTGAACCCATGTGCATGTGTGTGCATGTGTGCCCACAGGCATGTGGCCCGCATTTGTCTGTGTCTGCACACTTGTGGGTGTGCTTGTGTGCAGGGTGTGGCCCCACCTGTAGGTGCACACATGCTTTGTGTGAGGGCTGTGTGTGTGTGCACCCGAGTGTGCAGGTGTGGACACACGCATCTGGAGTGCCCAGTCCCTTTGGCACAGCAGGCTGGGCATCTTCCTCCCAAGGCAGCCCGCTGCTGTGTGCCCGCCCCTGCCCGCCTCTCCTGTGCGCATGGAGCTGCTCGGGTGTCTGCCCTTGGCCTCCTGAGTGCTCTCACCTGGAAGATCTGAGGGCTGGGCCACAGAAACGGGAGGCAGGAGGAAGGCCCAAAGCTCTTTATGTGGCAGATGGTGGGCGGGGAGGTGGGGGTGGCTGCAGCCAAGACCACCGGCTCTGGGGCTGCAGGGCCAGCTGGGCGCCCCTCTCTGCACCAGGGTGCCCTCCTCTCGGGCTGGGGGCTGGGCTCTGCGGTGGGCCGAATGTGGGGCCACAAGGCCTCTGTGCGCAGGGTGGGGTCCAGCGTGGGCTCCTCTGCCCTCCGGCAGCAGCAAGCGGCGTGGAGGCCAGGTTCTGTCCGTGTGGAGCCACGTCTGCTCTCCAGGGCTACTTCACCTGCAGCAAGAGCCCCGGAGTCAGGAAGGGGCCAGGCCCCCAGGCCCAGGGCCCCTGGCTAGCCGAGCTGGGGACCCCACCTCCCCATGGCCCTGGGGAGCCGGTCCTAGCACCTGTCCTACTCCAGGGCTGAGTGGGCGGCTCCCTCAGAAACTCTGGCCAACCCTAGGGGCCCAGGCCCTGGACGTAGGGCCCCACCTGCCTGGGCCACCTGCCTTGATGAAGGTGACGAAGCCGCCATAGACCACAGTGACGAGGAAGAGGGCCAGGAAGGTGAGCCAGAGTGGGCTGGCATCCTCCACATCCACGCCGTCGTCGCTGCTCTCGTCCTGGCTCCAGGGCGGCCAGGTGGCCAGACCTGTGGGGGCGTGGGCGCTGCTGAGGCCTCGCCCACACCCACCCCAGCACACGGCAGGCTGCTGACCACGAGGGGTCTGCCCAAGGGGCACGGCCACAGGCCCCCACACGGGCACTGGGGCCCCGTGTGAATAATCTTCTCCCTGCGTGGCACGGACGGGGCACAGAGGGGTCACAGGGCCCGGCGGGGCCCGGAGCTGGATGGGGCACACAGCACGGCGGGGCAGAAGGCCTGGAGCCGGCCTTCACGCCAGCAGGAGTGCAGGCGGCGGGTGGGTGGCCCTGATGCCGATGTGGATCTTCAGGCCCCGCCCTGCAGGCTGCAGCAGCAGCTGGTCGCAGAAGCAGCTGCTGTGTGGGGGTGAAAGGTGAGACCGGGCCGGTGTCCCAGCAGGAGGAACAGCGTCATGAGGGCCCTGAGTCGGGAGAGTGGACGGGAGCCTCTTGTCCTGCAGTGGGGAGCTGGTGAGGGGCTGCACAGGAGGCCAAGGCAGGCCGAGGCTGGGAACTAGAGGCTTTAAGCCAGGGCTGAGTCTGTGCATCGGAAGTCGGTCCTGCTGGACCTGGGGCCGGGGCAGGATGGGGCGGCCAGCTCAGAACCCTTGTGTGGAGCCACGCTCCAGTCTGGTGGGAGGGCCTGGGGCAGGGAGGAAGTGCTAAGTCCCAAGACCCATCACCCGGCCCGGACCCCCTAGTCCCTGTCCCCTGAGCACTCATTCCCTGGGGGTCCGCCTCGAGCCTGACCAGAGCTGTGGGAGGTGGGGTCTGCAGGGCTGCCATCCAGGAGCCGCTCGCTGGCCACGGCGCAGGAGCTAAGCGTGGGGTCTTGCTCGCCTCTGTGGCCTCTAATGGTGGAAGAGCGGTGCGTCTTGGTTTCTGTTTGCCGCAGTTTTCCGCTAATGAGCTCATGCTGTGTCTACAATGGTATGGATCCATGATTCACTGGAAAATTTTTCAAAGGCAGCAGCCCTTTGCCATGGAGAACCTGAAGGAACCTGTTCTAGACTCGTGGAATGCAGGGGTGAGTGGTCTGGGGGTCGGTGGGGCGGCTAAATCAATGGCAGGACCCCGGATGCGCTCTGTTCGGGTAAAGGCCAGGGGTCCCGGCTGTGCCAAGGCCCAGCCATGGAGGTCAGGGAGGTTTTCTCAGACACAGGGGATGAGCAGCAGGGAAAGAGTTCGGGTTGGAGAAGCCACATCGAGAAGAGCTGCAGGAGAGAAGGGCCACGCCCCTTCACCCGTCTCTGCCGGCATGGCGTGTCGGCGGGCAGCCGTGGGGCAGGACGCTTCTCTCCAGGCCACAGGAGCCCCCCCGGAGCTGAAGCCGAGAGCCCGACTGCAGTTGCTTTCAGTTCCGAGGTCGGGGCCACCCACGGTCTAGCTTTATTCGCTGTTTTCACTCTGGCTACGGGTGAAGGTTTTCTGCTTCTTTGCACTTCGAGGGTATTTTGATTGCACGCCGGACATGGTGCACAGACAGAAAGTGAGCGTGAAGTCGATGACGCGTGTATACTTTCCGCGGAGTGAGCACACACTCTCCTCTGTCGGGCAGGGAGGGTGAGGAGCTGTGTTTTCACCAGGAGTTGAGCTGGGCTGGGTGGCGGGCTCCTCGGCTACTGGCTCCCTCGTGGGAGTGGGCTGAGGCTCCTCCTCCCAGCGGGAAAGGCTTTGAGCCTGGGCCTCTCTTGCTGTGGCCCCACCTGCTCTCAGGGGCTGCATGCAGAGAATCCCTGAGTGGAGGGTCAGTGGGCCCAGGGGATTTTCCAGGGGCTTGCCTGTCCCCGCATCCTGGGCCAGCCTGCGTGGGAACTAGGCCCTGGCTGGTTCCTTCACGTCCCTCTCGTCTCATGGATGCCCGGGCCTCTGTCCACCTGTGTTGAGGGTGAGGGTGACTGCCAGCAGCCTCTTCTGACCTAGGAATTTGGGCCAGTTGGACCTGAGTCCTCGGCTTGTCTGAGACTTTAAATAAACATGATTTTTACGGTTTATTTGGCGTTGACCTTTTGTTACCGCATGAGTGGCTGACCTACTAGCTTCTACATCCTAAGTGGAAGCAGATCTTTGATGCGTGTTTGAAGGCCACCCTGGCAGCTGAGAGGAGGGTGGGCTGAAGGGGACAGCCCTGGGCCGTGAGACCGGCAGGCACAAGAGGACTGGGGTGGGGTCTTTGGACAGAAGGGGCCGATTCGAGGGCTGCAGGACTTGGGCGGGTGGCTTGGCTTCTGTGATGACAGAGGGCAGAGGGCCCCGGCTGCAGTCTAGGGGGCCGGGGTGACGCAGGCTTTCGGGAGATGGGGCCAGTGGTTGAGGAGCCTGGGGCCCCAGAGCAGGACCAGGAACCGGAGGCCAGGGGCACCTGGAGGAGCCTTCCAGCTGCTACTCTGAAAATGGCCACCACAGCTGCAGGCCTGGGCCGAGCTGCAGCCTGGGCCGAGCTGCAGCCTGGGCTGAGCTGCTAGTGGCCTCCTGTGAGAAGAGGGCGGCGGTGGTGGGCTGGGCCTGGAGCCGAGACGGAGGGGTGGCCTTCGGATGCAGGTGGACGGGGCGGGTGGGGAGGGCGTGGGAGTCCTTCAGGGAAAGCAGCAGGCCCCTCAGGCAGCAGTGCAGGAGCTGGGGGGCAGCTGGCCCAGCGAGGAGCTGCTGCCTGGCTGTGGAGACCCGGCTGCCTTACAGGGAGCGGCTCTGGCCGCCCTCCTCTGGTCTGGAGGAGGGCCCACCAGGGAAGGCTCGGCGGCTGGTCAGCCCTGGGGCTGGTGCCGGCCGTGGCTCCCTGGAGTGGAGCTTTCCCCCCACCCCTCCAGGGTCCCTGGGGTCTGGCCAGGCCTCCCCCAGCCTCTGCCACTCGCTCTGGATAGAGCATGGCCCTGGCTGCTGGACACAGCTTTGGCCCCCACAGGAACGTGGGAGGTTTGGGTCAAGCCTCTAGGGGAGGCCAGTGCAGAGTGTCCTGTGGCTCGAGGCCGTGCGGTTCCCCGGGCTGTGTCATGGGGCCAGTCTGGGGTGGGGCGTGTTGGGTCTACAGGAGAAGGCCCTACGGGGTGTGCGGGGTGGGAGTGTGGGCGGGGGGCCTGCTGTGGGGTGCGTGGTGGGGGTGGGTGTGGGCATGCTGCGGTGGCCCCCCGGGCACCCTGCATGGCCTTCAGGGCGCAGCCTGCCAGGCCCCTCTCTCTCGAGGTGTTAGGGCCTGGCTGTGGTCTGCACGTCTTACCCACTCGGCGTGGGGCCCACAGCAGCTCAGGCCTGCAGGCTAGGTCCTGGACCCTGGGCGAGCCTAGCCTTTCTCTCCCAGTGCTCACTGCCTCTGGGCCCCGTCGGACACCTTCCCTGCCAGCCCCCACACTGGGCAGCCTGGACGCCTGCCGGCCTGTGCGTCCTGCCGCCTCCCTGACTGGTGTGTCCACTGCAGCCTTGCAGAGCTGGCCCACATGCTGGGGTGTCGGGGGAGGACACCTCAGAGGGGAGGGCGAGCCCTGGGCCCCCAGACCCCCTCTTCTGTGGCACCTGCCCCTGTGTTCCTCCAGGAGGCCTGTGGTCAGGGGCTGCTGTGGGTGTGTGCGAATCAGATTCCTCTGGGAGCCCAAGTCCAGCCCCCTGTCCTGGGCACACGTGGCCTCCCAGGTGCTGACTGGGCTCCCGGAAGGGTGGGGGGCTAGGGAGCTGAGGAGCCTCGGATGTCCCCAGAGGGCAGCTGTTGAGGGTGGCTGCCCTCACCCCCAGCCCAGGGCAGGCCCCTGCTTTGTGCCCTGTGGTGGGCACGTCTTGGTGGGAAATGGCTGCTTGGGTCATGGGGGGCGGGCAACATCTCTCGCCCTTCCTGGACTGGTGTGCAGCATGTGGACGTGTGTCCGGGGCCAGTGGGGCAGCTGTCGGGCTTCCAGAGCCCTGGGGCCCCCGACACGGAGCGGCCGCGTGCCCGCTGCCCGGCACCTCCGGGGCTGCCCCTGCACTCCCCGCCCTGTGTCCCGGCCGCTTAGCTGGAGCCCTGGGCCCGTGTGACTCACCTCCGGTTTCCAGGCTGCAGCTGCCACTGAGGAGCGTCCGGGAGGCCTCGTGGCTGGCCACGCAGGTATAGATGGCCCCCGCGCGGTCCAGGGGGCTGGAGACATGCAGGACACTCCAGGTGTGGAATAAGGCGTGCCCAGCCTGGGCTGTGGTGTGCGCTGTGGCAAACTGGGAAGGCTCCACTTCTTGCTGGCCCTCCGCCATGTGAGGAGGATGTCCATGGGTGAGAAGCCGGACACCTCGCACAGGAGCCAGGCAGGGGAGAAGGGGCCAGGCGTGGTCAGAGTGCGGAGGGTCAGATTGCTGGGCACTGAGGCAGCTGTGGGGAGAGGCCATGTTATGCTCGTGAGCAGGGGCTCCAGGGGTTGGGTCCCTGGGGAAAGGAGGTGGCCAGGGTGCTGCGGAGCCCGTGGCTGCCCTCACCACGCTCTTTCTGTGCCGTCAGGGTCACTGGCGACTGCAGGCCGGGGCTGCTCAGCGTGCAGGTGATGTTGGAGCCCGAGGCCCACAGGGATCTGGGCAGGGCCAGGCGGCTGCTCTGGCTCCAGGAGCCGTTCACGTGCCAGGTGGGTCTCTCTTCCACGGCCCCGCCGTGGGGCTGCCCGTTCACCTCCCAGGAGAAGCGGGCATCCGGTGGGGCCTCCCCCATGGCCAGGCAGGTGAACTCTGCCTTGTCCAGGAGCCAGAGGCCCTGGGGGGGTGGGGGTAGCAGGCGGACGCTGGGGGCCTGGGTGTGGTTCTGACACTCTGTGGGGAGGGGGAGGAGAGGTGTGGTCTTTGTGGGGGGAGCGGTGGGGTTGAGGGCTGGCCAGCAGCGCCTGCCCAGCCCCAGGCCTGCCCTCTCCCCAGAGACCCCTGGACTCTGTTGCTTCCAGCAGTGCAGAGGGCAGGGGTCCGCCCACCACTTGGCTGGGGTCTCTCTTGCAAGCAGGCTGTTTCCGGTGCCCCTGAAAACACTCTGCCCTTCTCCCCCTCTGCCCCAAGGGACTGACCTCTGCAGGGGTCCTCCGGACACGCTCGTGTCTGGGCTTCTGTCTGGCTCTGGCTGGTGGCCGGCACTGTGGAGAGTGGGGGCAGTCAGGGACTCCTCTGGGCGCCACAGACGGCTGGGGCTGAGGCCTCCTCACATCCTCAGCCCCAGGGGTGGCCAGCGTCTGGGGGCTGCCTCTGCCAGCGTCTGCGGCTCTGCTCTGGTCCAGTCGCACCCTGGCTGCCAGCTTGTGGTTGCGAGGATCTATGCTAAGTGCCTGGGGCTGCCCTCCTGATCATCGGCAGGACAGCTTATGGCGAGAAGGACTTGTGAGGGACTGGCCTTGGGTCTCTGACAGCCAGGGGTCAGCCAACTTTTTCTATAAAGGCCCAGATGGCAGATATTTCACTCTGTGCTGCCACCACACAGGGCCTCTGTCTGTCCCTCCTCCCGGTTCATCCTTCTAAGCTGGAGAGGCGGCACCGGCAGCAGGGCTGGACAGGCGGCCTCAGGGCTGGAGAGGCGGCGCTGGCCGCAGGGATCTGGCTTTGCAATGCATCTGGCCTTTGAGCTGTGCGCGAGCTGCACTGAGTCTGGGTCAGGGGCCACGCCCCGAGGGGAGGGCTGGGCTCATGCAGTCAGCAGGCCCTGGGCCCCAGGAGGGTTACTCCCCGTGGGAGGGCAGCCCAGCCCCAGACCAGGAGGGCGCAGCCTGGGCTCATGGAGCTCGGCCCCCTTCCTCGAGGCTGCTGGGCAGGTGGCGTGGCTGCCGCGGTCTGATCAGGGCTGAGTGCTGACGCTCGGGGAGGGCTGGGCTGTGCACAGCGCCCCCTGACCCCGAGGTGACCCTCTAATCTGCAGGGCCCACCTCTCCTGACTTGCCCCGCCCCGTGTGCCTGACCAGGTCACCCCACACCCAGGGGTCGTGCACATCGATGGCAGATTCTGCCCTGGACTGTGGGCATCATGGCCCACAGGCTGGGCTGCGGGCTGCCCAGGGAGACATCACAGCCATGGTCCTCTCTTGGAGGGTTGCCAGCAGCCCAGGGGCCGGTGAGGGAACTGCTCGGCTTCCTCCAGCGGCTCCTGCTCCGGGCCAGGGGTGCATCCAGAGTGAGGGTGACTCTGGGCCCCAGCTGGGCGCCTGGCAGTCAGAGAAGCTGGAGCCAGGTGCAGGTGGGGGGAGGGCAGCCCGGCAGGCGGCACTGTTTCTGTGAGGGGTGCCACGCAGCTCACACTCCGTCCAACGTAGGGGTGGACCAGGGGAGTCCAGGCGGGCCTGTGAGCCTCCCTCTCACGGTGCACCTCCCAGTGTGATCTGGGCACCTCATCCGTTCATGAGGGGCTGAGGGCCACACAGAGGCCTGAGGTGGCATCTGCCAGTGCCTAGCCCGGGCCTGGCCCACAGTCGGTGCCGTGGAGTTCACTGGCCCACCTTCTTGGCTCAAGGTGTGACTTAGGACTCAACAGAGAAGTCGTGGAGGGCTGCCTGAAGGCGGCAGTGGAGGGGCAGGCAGGCAGATGTGCATGGATGCACGTGGGCTGTGCATGATGGGGCTGCTCACCTGGGCTGCTCTGAATGGTGACGGCTTTGTTGGAGCCCTTTGAGCTGGATATCAGAGAAGGCGTTAACGTGGTCGTGGTCAGAGTTGATGCTGAAACCAGAGGAGCAGGGAGCAGGTGAGGGTCAGAATGCGCTGTGCCCTGGGGGAGGGGCTGCAAGGTGGACAAGAAGGGCGAGGATGGGCTCCCCTGGTCCCTCTCGACCCTGGCCATGGGCAGAGCCTCGCTCACCTCTGGGGACCACTATCATGGTCCTGATGGTCTTTCCTCCCTTGGGGTGCTGGACTTCGCACACTAGGGAGCCATCCGGCACTTGAAAGGTGCTTGAGGAGGGCAGGACCATCTGAGAGGAGGCCGACCACAAGCCGTCCCTCAGGACTTCGGGGAAGGTCCAGAATTTCTCGCTGCTGACTGTGTTGTTGTTGAACTTCCAGGAGAAGCTGACAGAATTGGGCATGAAGTCCTGGGCCAGGCAGCCCACGGCCACTGTGTTCTCATCAGACGGGGAGCTCACACAGGACACCACGGGGAAGACTTTCGGGTGAGATTCACTTTCTGGGGACCCGAGAGAGGACACAAGAGAAGAGCGGGGTGAGAGGCGTCTTGCTGGTGGGGGGTGTGGGCAGCTCCACCTTCTCTCTGGGACGGTGGAGCAGAGGGCGCACTCAGCCCGCCGGCCCGCCCTCAGTGCCCACGGCTCAGCCTCGTGGGGCCTGGCCCGGGGTCTGTGGCCATTGGTGAGGCCAGCGCACACTCAGCCCTGTCAGGCCTCAGCACAACCAGGTCACTGAGGTCAGCCCAGTGTTGGCCAGAACAGTTCAGCTAGACCCACCATGCTCAGCAGAGGTTGAGCCAGCCCAGAGCACCTCATCAGCTTGCCCAGGTCAAGCCGAGGCAGTGCATTTCTGCTGGACCTGTGTCAGCCCAGCATGGATAATCCAGCTCAGCCAAGCACAGCGCAGCTTGAACCAGCTCAGCCCAGTTCAGCTCAGGCCTGATCAACCCAACTCAACTCAGCTTAACCTAGTTCAGACCAGCTCAGCTCAGCTCAGCTCAAGCCTGCTGTGGGTGGCCCAGGGCTGCCCTCACAGACCTGAAAGCCTAGTGGTTCTGATGCAAAAGGGTAGGATCCCAGACCTGCGGCTTCAGCTAAAGCCCCTGGTCTGCGGACGCTGCCCAGCTGGGCTTGCCCCTCCCAGCCTCTTCCCGCTTCTCCTCCTGGGAGCCCGCTCGCCCCTTCCCCAGGGTGCCCGATGCCTCTGTCCCCACACCAGGCCCAGCCGGCCCTTTTCCCAGCCGCCAGTCACCGCCACCCTGCACTCTGGGTGGAAAGCTTGCTGGAGACTGCAGCTTCCCTAGCGCATCTCCCAGGCCGAGGCACGCTTGCCACCCTCAGACAGAGGTGCTGTCTCTGCTGAGCGCGCAGCGCTGCTTCTCTGGGAGGAGAGAGCCTGGCCGCCCGGGCATGTGCTGCGGGCCCGAGTTCCTGCCCCGAGTCTAAAAGAGTCCTGGTGCCTACCTGCTCTCTGGCAAACGTCCTCATTAAAAACCACAGGAAATGCATCTTATCTGAACCTGCTCCAAACTCTGTCTTTATTACAAAGTTCTGCTGAGAGAGAGGGTACTCTCTAGCACACAGCGACCATCTGAACCCCAAAGCTTCACTGAACACCTAAGTGCGGGCGCGGGAAGAGGTCCTGTGGGTGTGAAGCGCCTGAGCCATTGGATAGCAGGGAAGTCTCCTAGAAACAGTCTTTAGGGAAAGTCAGGCTGAGCGGCTGGGCAGTGGCCACGAGGAATTCAAACAAATAGACCTCACGTCTCACAGAGTAGGGGTTGAAGACTGATTCCCCTTGATGTAAAAACAAACCCATCTCATACAGAAGGTCCCTGACTCATGATTCAATGTTTACTCTTTGACTTTATGATGGTGCGAAAGCAACGCAAGTTCCGGAGAAACCACACTTCGAATCTCAGATTTTGATCTTTCCCACTTGGCGATATGCAGTCTGTCCTCTGCTGCGGAAGCTGGGCCGTGCAGTGGCTGCAGCCGAGACCTCCGCTGCTCAGAGGGTGAGCAGCTCTCACTCACAGCTGCCCTGGACCCTGACAACCGCTCTGTGGTTTGTTTTTTGTGTTTTTTTTTTGGTTTCGTTCAGTATTCAGTAAATTACACCAGACGATCTGCACTTTCCATTAGTAACATAGGCTTGAGAACTTCCAGATGTACAAGCTGGATTTAGAAAGGGCAGAGGAACCAGAGATCAAATTGCCAACATCCACTGGATCATAGGGGGAAAAAAAGCAAAAGAATTTCAGAAAAACATCGACTTCTGCTTCACTATGTAAAAACCATTGTGTGAATCACAACAAACTGTGGAAAGCTCTTAAAGAGACGAGAATGACCGGCCACCCGACCTGCCTCCTGAGAAACCTGAACGCGGGTCAGAAAGCAGCCGTTAGAGCCGGCCACGGAGCAGTGACCTGGCTGAAAACCAGGGAAGGAGTGCGTGCAGGCTGCATCTTGTCACCCTGCTTATCTGACTCACATGCAGAGCGCATCATGAGAGGTTCCCAGCTGGATGAGTCACAAACTGGAATCTCGATTGCCAGGAGAAATACTGGCAGCTCAGCTATGCAGATGATACCAGTCTAATGGCAGAATGCAAAGAGGAACTAAAGAGCCTCTTGATGAAGGTGAAAGAGGAGAGTGGAAAAGCTGGCTTAAAACTCATCCGTCAAAAATCTAAGACCATGGTACCCAGTCCCATCACTTCAGGGTAAATAGATGGGGAAAAAATGGAAACAGTGTCAGACTTTATTTTCTTGTTCTCGAAAATCACTGTGGACTGTGACTGCAGCCATGAAATTATAAGACGCTTGCTCCTTGGAAGGAGAGCTATGACCAACGTAGACAGCAGATTAAAAAGCAGAAACATTACTTTGATAACAAATTCTGTCTAGTCAAAGCTATGGTTTTTCCAGTAGTCATGTATGGTTGTGACAGTTAGACCATAAAGAAGGCTGAGTGCTGAGGAATCAATCCTTTTGAACTGTGCTGTTGGAGAAGACTCTTGAGAGTCCCTTGGACTGCAAGGAGATCCAACCAGTCAATACCTAAAGGAAATCAGTCCTGAATATTCATTGGAAGGACTGATGCTGAAGCTCCGATATTTTGGCTGCCTGATGTGAAGAGCTGACTCATTTGAAAGAAACTGATGCTGAGAAAGATTGAGGTCAGGAGGCAAAGGGGACGACAGAGGATGAGATGGTTGGATGGCATCACTGGCTCAATGGACATGAGTTTGAGCATGCTCTGGGAATTGGTGATGAACAGGAAAACCTGGTGTGCTATAGTCCATGGGGTCGCAAAAATCTGGACATGACTGAGCAATGGAGCAACAATAAGGCTTGAGTTAGATGATTTTACCGAAGTGTCAGTTAATGTAAGTGTTCTGAGCCTTTTAAGGCAGGTAAAGATAAGCCCTGGTGTTTGGCCTGTGAAGCACATTAAATGGATTTCAGACTACTTTCAACTTATGTTGGGCTTATCAAGAAGTAACCAGATGTTAAGTTGAGGGGGTTTGTGCAGACGCCCTGGGGCAGCGAGCCTGGCTGCACCGGCTCCTGCCTCTCACGGCTCTGCGCCTGGTCCCTGGCATGTCCCGTGGCTCTCTGACCTGGGCGGATTCCTCCGAATCCCTTCGCTGCGCTAACTTGTGACCTGCCCACTGGCCTGGCGGCAGAGGCCAGGCCCGCACGCCCCCAGCTGCGAGCAGTCCCAGGAGACCCTCCAGCCGCGGCGAGCCTGGGGACTCAGAGCAGAGACTGTCCCTCCAGACGGTCCCGGGCCCTGCTGACTCCCACCCCACTGGGCACCCTGTCAGTCCCCCAGCTAGTAGCGCAACCAGAGTAACTCACGACGAATGCCCACGTTTCACCACAAGTCTGTCCTGAGATGGGTACCCGAAAGGCGGCCCTGAACATTCTGCAGCGAAGGAGCCGCACTGAGAAAGCTGCTGCATCGCCAGGAGGGAGCCGGCCAGCGACGACGGTGAGCACACCCACCATGCACGCGGCGTGTGCACGGCCTCAGCTTAACTGCCTTGAAGGAGTGACTCATTAAAGAGTGTAGGAATGCATTGATACAGTACGCCTAAGACAGATCAATTTCTTAAACATCGACTTTGAAAATGAATGTAAGGGAGCAGTTGATAGGCTCTGAGTGAAATACATTCAAACAGGTGCTGAGAGCTGCCAGGAGCACGGAACGGACTCCCCGCGGAGCCCCGAGGGAGCCAGCCTGCTGACGCCTCTGCCGTGGATGCCTCCTTCTCTCTGGGAGAGAGCCAGCTCCTGGTGCTCACACCTGGCCTGTGCTTCTTTGTTGTCACGGCCCTCAGACAGTCCTACAGGTCCTGGCCTGAGCCCGTCGGCCTGCATGAGAGCTGCCCCCCACCCTGCTGGAGGCGCCCTGCGTGCCGTGGAGCTCCTCACCCAACGTTCCCCTGCCTGATGGGTTGGGCCGCAAAGGACACCGTTTAACCAGAAATGCCTTCCAGGAGCTGCTGCTGGGAGGCGGCCTTCTCTGGGGACCAGGCCCACTCCCACTCCCTCAGACAGTCACTGTCAGGCCCTGGCAGCCCCGCGAGAGGTGTCCTGGGAAGCCGCAGTCCCTCCGGCCCCTGAAATTGCCTCCCTGGAGAGCCAGGTCACCCTCACTCGGCTCCCTCCTCTGGTCCCCGGGGTCTCCTCTCCCGTCCCACTGCCCACCCTACCCTGGCTGTTGCTGTCGCAGCTAACCGGGACCTCCCCAGGGCCCGAGCGCCCCGCCGCCCCGTCAGCCTCTACCTGGAACCCAGCGGCTTATCTCCGAGGGCTAATTCCTTGTTCCCCTGCCCTGCCGCCAGCTGCCCTCTCTTTCCAGCCTTTCCTCTGTGCCCTCCCTGCAGCTTTACCTGAGACTTCCTTTTGCCCTCCAGTCACTGTCTGCTGGCCGGCAGGTGAAGCCTCGCGCTCCCGCAGGGCGCAGTGTGGCTGCACGCACACCGGCCCTCCTCCCGAGTCCCTCCTGCACACACCACGCACACCCAGGTTGGACACGCCCTCTCGTGGCTGAGATTCCAGGAATGGTGGCAGAGAGGGACAGGGTGTCCCTGGGGCTTGTGGCAGGGTCCTCACAGATGCACACAGCGGCCCCAGCTCAGGCCACCTTGGGAAACCAGCCCTGGGATCTTCTGCAACTCGGCCATCTCCCTCCATCTGGACCAGGCCCAAGACACTGCCCCTGTGTAGCACCACTGGCCTGGGAGGAGACACACGTCCCTTTCCCATCAGCAATAGGTTTAGCGCTCAGGATATGTAGCACATGGGAATGTGGCTTGGGGGGGAAAAAAACCTTCACGAGGAAGCGGTTTCATAAGATAAAGTATCCTTGTTTATTTCAAGGCCACAAACGCGACATTGCAAAGCAGGGCCAGGTGGGGCCTATAACTGCGGACTCCATGCCTGGCCACGGCACTCAGCTGCTCCGAGAAAAGCCAGTTTCTTACAGCTTGAAGCTGGAGAGGATGCGGGGGAGATTTCAGTACAAGCAAACAAGCCACACAGGCCAGGGGCCCGCCCCAAGGCAGCCCGCCTTGTTCCGCCTCTGGTGCCCAATGTTCTTGGCCGGCTGTCACTTCACCTGCAGGCGACAGGACAGTGTGAGTGGGTACGGGGGTTCTGGGGCTCTGCAGCCTCGCCCCCCGCCTGGGCCCAGGCGGCCTACCTTGAACAGGGTGACTGTGGTGCTGTAGAAGAGGCTCAGGAGGAAGAGCACGATGAAGGTGGAGGCCATGGTGTTGAGGTTCTCGAAGCCTTCCTCCTCGGCGCTCACCTCCCCCTCTGCGGGAGACAGGGCACAGGGTCAGCATGGCTGAGCTGCCCTCAGAGCCCGCCCCGGCACCCACTCGGCCGCGCTGACTCGCCAGAAGGGCTGGGGGACCGCAAAAGCGAGCGGGCAGGTGAGCAGGGGTGTGCCTGCCCTTCCGGCACCCCCGGGGCGGCTGGGAGCTCCGGGCCTTGTCAGACAGTGTCTTGGGCAGGCGTGGTAGGCCCCTGGCCGCCTGATTCCACAGCCAGCAGGGGCAGAGCGTGGCTGAGGCTGAGCCCAGAAGTTACCCTGAGTTCCTGGCCTGAGGAGCGCTGGGGTGGCAGAGCGAGACGGGGCACACATGCACACAGGGTGGGTCTCGCTGAGCTGGAGGTGGCGGGGGGGCCCAGTGTCCTGACTCCTCTGGAGGATGTGGGGCCACTGGGGGCTGACAGTGGTGGTGAGGTGTCCTGTCTCTTGTGGTTTGGGGTGGGCTCCCCAGCCAGTGAGGACAAGCACTGGGGGCAGATGGCTGCCTGTGCCAAGGGGCCCATCCTCTCAGCCCCCTCTCTCTGTCTTGGAGCCGTGGCATGTATGAGAGAGGCCGTGTGGGGCCCTGGCTGGGGCCTGGGCTGCAG
The DNA here is from genome assembly GCA_006408675.1 of Madoqua kirkii. Lineage (NCBI taxonomy): Eukaryota > Metazoa > Chordata > Mammalia > Artiodactyla > Bovidae > Madoqua > Madoqua kirkii. Next base: position 26,187 of record SJYC01061210.1, read on the forward strand.
GACTCACAGCTGTGGGACCAGGAGGTCAGATAGACATCTGTGGCCCAGGAAGAGCGGCACAGGGACAAAGGCTCAGCACAGTCACCCCAGGTCTGCAGCTGCTACACAGATGGGCCCTTGGTCCCTAAAGAGCCAGGAGTGTGGGGGAGGTTGGGTGTCAGCCTGAAGGGGCACTGGTGTGGTTGGCAGAGGAGACCTGCTCGCCCGTTGGCTCAGTGCCCACCACTCCAGGTTCACATGCGGCCCTGCAGCTGCCTACCCCGAGGGGACCTCCCGGGCACGGCCGCTCTGTCAGGACGCTCCTGACTCTGTCTCTTCACAGGGACAGGGGAGAGCTGGGGCCCTGCCACCTTCACAAGGGCCTGGACTGGGAGAAGCATCCCCCCTGGGCACAGGCCCTGAGTTTCCTGAGGAGCTGCCTCCGGCCAGGCCCAGAGCGGCCCTCTGCGCACCCTGCTCTGGGGCTGGGGCTGTGGGGGAGTCCAGGCTGGGCCGGCCCCTAGATGCGCCTCCAAACTGAGACAGAGGGACAAGCAGAGCATGGGTGTGGTGCAGAGGGGCCCCACCAGACAGGGCAGCGAGTGACCACGGGCGTGCAAGGGCTGAGGTCTGAGTGTGTGAGCCTGGGTGTGCACAGTGTATGCCTGTGTGCATGAGCATGTGCACATCTGTATGTGTATGTCTACATGTCTGTGGCTTGTCCTCATGTGCGCATGTGTGAGCACCCACGTGCACGTGCCTGTGAGTGGCTGTGACTGTGTGCGCTCGGTGTGTGTGCGTGTGAGTGTGTGTCTGTGTGTCCACATGTTCATGTGTCCATGTCTGTGTGTGTGCCTGCTCACCCAGGTCCATCACATACATGTCTGTGTCACACATGCCCATGTCTCTGTCCATGTGCGTGCACACGCGTCTATGCATGTATGTGGACTGTGTGCATGTGTGTGTGTTGCACACCATGTGCCCCAGTGTGGCCATGGAAGTGATTAGAGGCGCAGCAAGCATGGGCTCGGCCTGCTGTGAGCATCCCGCAAGGAGCACCGGGGCTCCTGGGCGTGGGTCGGAAGCGAGTGGGGAGGCGGGGTGTGCCTGATGGAGGGTGGTCTGCAAGGTGAGGGCAGACAGCCACGGACCTAGCTTTGCTCACTCACAGCCAGCATCTTTTGAATGGATCTTTTTATTTCTAATTTTTATAAAAGGCAACATCTCACGCACTGGCATGGTTATAGACTCGTGCCCACACAGCGACGGCCCGCAGGGGCTCTGGCCAGGCATCAGTAGCAGGTGCTGGCCGTGTCAGACATGACCAGGGACACGTTGTACAGGGTGGGTTTACCGGTGGACTTGTCCACGGTCCGCTCGGTGACCATGTGGGGCAGGGCCTCGTGGCCCACGACGCAGGTGTAGGTCTCCCCTTTGCTCCAGTCCTCCTCGGCCACCGTCAGGATGCTGTGCACGAAGTACACGCTGGGGTCCTGGGGCTCGGGCGCCGGGGTGCTCGTCACGTACTTGCTCTTGGCCATGGGCTCCCCCTTCTGCAGCCACTGCACGAACACGTCTGCGGGCGCGAAGCCCTTCACCAGGCAGGTGACGGAGGCTGACTCCCGCAGGCTCAGCTGTTCCCGCGTCGGAGGCAGCACGTACACGGACGGCGGTTTCAGGGCGATGTCTGAGGCAGGGGCAGGGGGCACAGTGGTGAGATTGGGGGGTGTGGGCTTCTCCTGGCCCTGCCTGCTGTCCTCAGGCCCTGGGTGCTGGGGGAAGAGTCTGGGGTGGAGGGCTGGAGTGGGGCAGGGCCTACCTTTTTGCTTAGAGACAGTCCTCTTTTCTGGGAAGGGCAGGTCCAAGTGGGCCACTGTGCACGTGAACTCCTCTCCGGACTCCCAGTCCTCCGAGCAGACCGAGGCCTCACCCCTGGCGCCGAAGGTGTCGTTGAGATGCCTCTCAAAAAAGTGTGGGTTTCCAGGGCCTTGCCGTTCTGATGGGACCAGCTGATGTTCAGGCCGTCATAGGAGGCCAGGTTTGTGACGAGGCAGGAAAGCTTGGCCGACTTCGTGAGGAAGATGTTGGCAAAGGATGGGGGTACGGCGAAGACCCCGATGGGAGATGGCGGTGCTGCAGGTGGGAGAGAGTCGTTTGGCATGAAATCAGGTGAAGGGAGAGGTCTGCCCAAAGAGCAGGGCCCACTGGGCTGAGCCCCCGTGAGCCCGGGGCCCTGTTGGAGGGGTGCCGGCCCCCAGCCACCCTGCACAGCCCCTCCTGCCCTTGGCCGCTCTGGGAAGCCAAGGCTCAGGGAGCAGGTGGCACGTCTGGGGCAGTGTCTGCAGACCTGAGGGTGAGCATCCCCCACCAGGGCTGCACTCACCAGCATCGCATGAAGAGGAGGCGTTCTTCTGGAAGGTTTCCTTGTTGTGTTCCACCTGGCAGGTGTACACGTCCCGGCTGAGCCAGTCTCTCTCTGTGATGGTCAGCGTGCTGTAGGCCCTGTATGTTATGGGTGAGGACTGTACAGTCTCCACCTGGCCTTCAGAAATGCCAGACACTATCCGCTTTCCATCACGAAACCAGGACAAGGAGATCTGTTTGGGGCTGAAGTCAGTGGCCTGGCAGATGAGGCTGGACTTGCTATTGCTGTCACCAGAGAGGCTGTTGCGAGGTGGGACAAAGACACTCACGACGGGGGGCATCACTTCCACCTCTGCAGAGAAGGACAAGGGGTCAGCCGGGTCTGGACCCTCCCCGCCCCGCACCCAACCACGGGACAGGCCCGACTCACTTGGAGTGACCACCATCACGGTCCCGACGGTCTTTCCTCCCTTGGGGTGCTGGACTTCGCACACCAGGTAGCCATCTGGCCCTTGAAAGGTGCTTGAGGAGGGCAGGACCACCTGAGAGGAGGCCGACCACAAGCCATCCCTCAGGACTTCGGGGAAGGTCCAGAATTTCTCGCTGCTGACTGTGTTGTTGTTGAACTTCCAGGAGAAGCCGACAGAATTGGGCACGAAGTCCTGGGCCAGGCAGCCCAGGGCCACTGTGTTCTCATCAGACGGGGAGCTCACACAGGACACCAGGGGGAAGACTTTCGGGTGAGATTCACTTTCTGGGGACCCGAGAGAGGACACAAGAGAAGAGCGGGGTGAGAGGCGTCTTGCTGGTGGGGGGTGTGGGCAGCTCCACCTTCTCTCTGGGACGGTGGAGCAGAGGGCGCACTCAGCCCTGCCGGCCCGCCCTCAGTGCCCGCGGCTCAGCCTCTTGGGGACTGGCCCGGGGTCTGGGGTCATCACTAAGACTGATACACCCAGGCCCCCAGTCCTCAGCACAACCAGATCACTGAGGTCAGCCCACTGTTGACCAGGACAGTCCAGTGGGTCAGCTCAGTCCATCCAGACCCACCAGCCTCAGTGGAGGTTAAATGGACCCAAAGCATCTCAACAATTTGCCAAGTCAAGCCAGCTCAGTGGGTTCACTTCTGCTGGCCCAGTCTCAGCCCACCATGGTTAACCCAGCATACCCCAGTTAAGCCAAGGCTAGCCCAGACCAGCTCAGCCCACCTCAGTTCAGTTCAATCCAGATCATCCCTATCCAGGCCAGCTCAACCCAGCTCAATTCAGCTCAGCTCAGCTCAACCCTCTCAGCCTAGCTTACCTGCTCAGTCAGCTAAGCCCAGTTCAGTCCAGCTCAGCTCAGCTTAGCCCAGCTCAGCTCAGCTTAGCCCAGCTCAGCTCAGCTTAACCCAGCTCAGCTCAGCTCAGCCCAGCCCAGCTCAATCCAGTTCAGCCCAGCTCAGCCCAGGCCAGCTCAGCCCAACTCAGCTCAGTTCAGCTCAGCCCAGCTCACCCACTCTGCCCAGCTCAACACAGCCCAGCTTAGCCCAGCTCAGCTCAGTTCAGCCCAGCTCAGTGCAGCTCACCCCAGCTCAGCTCAGCCCAACTCACCCATTCTTCCCAGCTCAACCCAGCCGAGCTCAGTAGCTCAACCCAGCTCAGCTCAACCCAGCACAGCCCATCTCACCCATTCTTCCCAGCTCAACCCAGCTCAGTCCAGCTCAGCCCAGCTCAGGCCAGCTCAGCCCAGCTCAGGCCAGCTTAACCCAGCCCAGCCCAGCTCACCCACTCTGCCCAGCTCAGCCCAGCCCAGTTTAGCTTAGCTCAGCCCAGCTCACCCACTCCACCCTGCTCAGGCCAGCTCAACCCAGCTCAGGCTGGCCCAGCCCAGCTCAACCCAGCCCAGCCCAGCTCACCCACTCTGCCCAGCTCAGCCCAGCAAAGCTCAGCCAAGCTCATCCCAGCTCAACCAAGCCCAGCCCAGCTCAGCCCAGCTCACTCACGTCACCCTGCTCAGGCCAGTTCAACTCAGCTCAGGCCAGCTTAGCCCAGCTCAACCCAGCCAAGCAAAGCTCACCCACTCTGCCCAGCTCAGCCCAGCAAAGCTCAGCCCAGCTCAGCCCAGCTCAACCAAGCCCAGCTCAGCTCAGCCCAGGTCAAATCAACTCAGCCCAGCTCAGCTCAGCTCAGCTCAGCTCAGCTCAGCTCAACACAGCCCAGCTCACCCACTCCGCCCAGCCCAGCCCAGCTCAGCCCAGCTCGCCCACTCTGCCCAGCTCAGCTCAGCAAAGCTCAGCCCAGTTCAGCCCAGCTCAACCAAGCCCAGCCCAGCTCAGCCCAGCTCACCCACTTCACCTTGTTCAGGCTAGCTCAACCCAGCTCAGGCCAGCCCAGCCCAGCTCAACCCAGCCAAGCCCAGCTCAGCCACTCTGCCCAGCTCAGCCCAGCAAAGCTCAGCCCAGCTCAGCCCAGCAAAGCTCAGCCAAGCTCAGCCCAGCTCAACCAAGCCTAGCCCCACTCAGCCCAGCTCACCCCACCTCACCCACTCTACCCTGCTCAACCCAGCGCAGTTCAGCTTAGCTCAGCCCAGCTCACCCACTCCACCCAGCCCAGGCCAGCTCAGCTCAGTTTAACCCAGCTCAGCCTAGTTCAACTCAGCCCCTCTCAGCCCAGCTCAGCCACTCCATTCAACTCAGCCCAGCTCACCCACTCTGCCACAGCCAAGCTCAGCCCAGCTCAACCAAGCCTAGCCCCACTCAGCCCAGCTCACCCCACCTCACCCACTCTACCCTGCTCAACCCAGCGCAGTTCAGCTTAGCTCAGCCCAGCTCACCCACTCCACCCAGCCCAGGCCAGCTCAGCTCAGTTTAACCCAGCTCAGCCTAGTTCAACTCAGCCCCTCTCAGCCCAGCTCAGCCACTCCATTCAACTCAGCCCAGCTCACCCACTCTGCCTAGATCAGTTCAGCTCAACCCAGCTCAGCCAGCTCACCCACTCCTTTAAGCTCAACCCAGCCCAGTTCAGTTTAGCTCTCAGCTCAGCTCAGCCCAGCTCACTCACTCCACCCAGCCCAGCCCAGCTCACCCACTCTGCCCAGCTCAACCCAGCCCAGTTCAGCTCAGCTCAGCCCAGCTCACCCACTCCACCCAGCTCTGCTCAACCCAGCTCAGCCCAGCTCAGCTCACCCACTCCATCCAGCTCAGCTCAGCACAGCTCATCCCAGCTCACCTGCTCAGCTCAGCTCAGCTCAGCCCAGGTCAGCCCAGCTCAGCTCAGCCCAGCCCAGCCCAGCCCAGCTCAGCCCAGCTCAGCCCAGCTCAGCCCAGCCCAGCTCAGCTCAGCTCAGCCCAGCCCAGCCCAGCCCAGCTCAGCCCAGCTCAGCCCCGCCCAGCTCAGCCCAGCCCAGCTCAACCCAGCCCAGCCCAGC
>SJYC01061211.1:0-15463 GCA_006408675.1 Madoqua kirkii
GGGGCAGCGAGCCTGGCTGCACCGGCTCCTGCCTCTCACGGCTCTGCGCCTGGTCCCTGGCATGTCCCGTGGCTCTCTGACCTGGGCGGATTCCTCCGAATCCCTTCGCTGCGCTAACTTGTGACCTGCCCACTGGCCTGGCGGCAGAGGCCAGGCCCGCACGCCCCCAGCTGCGAGCAGTCCCAGGAGACCCTCCAGCCGCGGCGAGCCTGGGGACTCAGAGCAGAGACTGTCCCTCCAGACGGTCCCGGGCCCTGCTGACTCCCACCCCACTGGGCACCCTGTCAGTCCCCCAGCTAGTAGCGCAACCAGAGTAACTCACGACGAATGCCCACGTTTCACCACAAGTCTGTCCTGAGATGGGTACCCGAAAGGCGGCCCTGAACATTCTGCAGCGAAGGAGCCGCACTGAGAAAGCTGCTGCATCGCCAGGAGGGAGCCGGCCAGCGACGACGGTGAGCACACCCACCATGCACGCGGCGTGTGCACGGCCTCAGCTTAACTGCCTTGAAGGAGTGACTCATTAAAGAGTGTAGGAATGCATTGATACAGTACGCCTAAGACAGATCAATTTCTTAAACATCGACTTTGAAAATGAATGTAAGGGAGCAGTTGATAGGCTCTGAGTGAAATACATTCAAACAGGTGCTGAGAGCTGCCAGAAAGACAGATCAATTTCTTAAACATCGACTTTGAAAATGAATGTAAGGGAGCAGTTGATAACCTAAAGCTGAAGTAAATTCAAACAGTTAAAAGAGGAACCTTCCAGTTTCGGTCAGCATCTGAGCCTTATTTTAGAAATGCAAATTAGCCAGGTGGTGTTGTGCTCAGTGGAACACTTTCGGTTCTGTGGGGCTGGGCAAAACCAGCCGCAAACCACCTTTTGGGAACTAGAAGCTACAAATTCACCAACTGTGTTTTCTTGCTTCCAAAAACAGACTCTCAGCTTCCTGCCACCTGCTGCAGATGGTCCATCCGGCTCGTGGCCATCTTGACTAACTCAGTGCCACCAATTACATTAAAAAAATAAGCTGAATTTATTATTCTCAAAACAGCCCTGAATTGGGGCTGAGGGCTGATGGAACCTAGTTAGTAGTTTTCGGCCTAACTTGCACCCGTCTCAACTCTCCAAAGCCATGATTCGCAGTTGTTAATTAAATGATAAAAATTTAAAATACCTTAAACATCTCTCTCTTTAGAGTTTCAATTCTCCAGACTCAAGAGTCACTTCGAAGATGCCCTGCCTTGGTATTCGCAAGCACACCTTCTCTGGCGAACAGCTTTTCTTTCTCTTAGAGCGGCCTCACTAAGCCCAGCGCCCGTCACCTCCCCAGGCTCCCCTGTCTCGCCACGGTCGGGACATTGCGTGTCCGTCCTCACCTAGACAATTCTCTTCCTACCCAATAAAGAATTTTAAACACAGTCTAGTGCAGAACACACCTCACCCAAGGAGGGCGTTCTCTGTGCCAGCTGCGGGCGGCATTTCTGAGGCCCTAAGTTATCCAGACACACTCCTCTGCAGATGCTAAGACCACAGCAAGTTGCCTTCCACCTCATCCTAAGCTGCCCTGCTGCCAAGGGGGGCCTGGGACTCCCCCACTGGTGGCCCTTTCCGCCCAAGCCCCCTCTGAATGCCAGCGAGATTCTGGCTTTTTAAAGGCATCAGAAAATAGAGACTCTGAAATCGTAGGGCAGCTGGTCCCTCCTGGCCAGTCTGCCCAGTCCCCCCGGGGAGGAGGTGACAAGGATGCCTCAGAGGACCAGTGATGCTCAGAAAAACCCCACGAATAGGAGAGAAATAAAGGCCCTGGATGGGCCACTCTTACCTGAGGAGACGGTGACCAGGACGCCTCGGCCCCAAAGATCTATACCGTAGTAATCACAGTGGCGATATCTCCAGCCTCGCCCAACAAAAACCTTGGGAGCCTGGCAAGGCTCAAGGCGCCCGGGCCTCCACCCCATCTCCAGGTGCCACAGGGAAGCCGTCGGTCAAAGTCGCTTGTCTGTGACCCTCTGCTGGCCCCGCCCCCACCTGACTGTGCCAGAGACACCATGTCCCGTTCTGGCCCCCAGAGGCCAGGCCACTGCCTGTCTGGGCCGGGTGACCGTGACCCACAGACTCCTAAGTCCAGCCTCAAGCAGCTGCCCGCCCCAGAAAGCGACGGAAGCCCCTGGTCCTGCTCAAGTCAGACCCGCCAAAGAGCCGCCGCGTATCCACATTGTGGTGTCCTTGGGGAGAGGCCCCTCTCCGCAGGTCCCTTTCTTGACCTCCAGAATGCCCCTGGATCTCTGACACCCCAGGTCTCCCCAGGTGCAGTGAAGTGGGGTGGTGAGGGCTCAGCTGAGCAGACAGTGCCCAGGGCCCTTGACCCCAGTGCTTGAGCCAGTTGTTACACGGTGACAATGATGCTGGGACCCCAGGCATGAGCTCGTGGCCGGCTGAGGCCTCCGGACCACCTCACATGTGGCCTCATGAGGCCAGCACAGCTGGGACCTTGGGAGTCCAGAGCCCAGTGGTGGCTGAGGCCCCCAGAGAAAGCCCTGGCTGCAGAGCCCAGGACGAGAGGGTGCCTGGAGTCTCTGTTCCTCGGTGCTGTAAGCCTGGGCTCCTGGGCCCTCCCCGCTCAGACCCCTGGCCGCCCCAGGCCCTCTAGACCCGACACCCTCGATTTCCCCCAAAGTGCACCAAAAGCTCTGAGAGAGAGTGGGAGAGAGGGCTGGTGAGGACTCACCTGAGGAGACGGTGACCAGAGTTCCTGGGCCCCAGATGTCGATATAGTCACAGTGCCACCGGCCCCGTTAGGGGCTGTGCAAAAACCCAAGGCCTGGCGGCCTCAGCTCCCATGCAAAGCCAGGCCCCCAGGCCCACAGAGCCCACTCTGCCTGGCTGCATTCCACAGGCAGAGGTGCCACCTCAACAGGGCAGAGAGGCAAACGGCCTCAGGTGCAGATCCCCCAGGGGCCACGGAGAGTCTGCCACAGACCAAGGGGCCTCTGGAGACTTCTTCCCCAGCCCAGGAAGAGTGGCCAGAGAGCGGTCTCACCTCAGAACACTGTGACCGGGGCGTGCTGGCCCCAGGAGTCAAAAGCATTGATGAAGGAATCAGTCCCAGCTGCTCCTAAGACATGAACTCTCGGGAGGCCAGGCCCAGGGGCCTCCCCTGCCCTCACTGCACAGACCCTGACCCTGTCGGGCTCTGCCCACATTTCCTCCCACCCAGCCAGCTCCTGTCCTCCTCTCAGGCCTCAGCTGGCTCACCTCCAGGTGCTCTGGCAGATCCAAGGGCGGGACCCCTTTGGACCAGGACCCTGCCTTGCTCTGGGCATGGTGGGGCTGCAGGGACCCAGGGAATGGCCCAAGGCCCAGGCAGCGCTGCGAGGGAGACGCTCCCCAGGGACACGGTGACCGGGGTGCGCTGGCCCCGGAGATCCAAGTCCCAGCAGCACGGCCTCTATTCCACTGCTTCTTCTCTGCAAAAACACACCCTGCCTCCTTGCTGGCCCTGACTCCCATCCCCAGTCCACCCAAGTCCCGCTGTCCCCTAACTTGGACACTGGACACCAGATTCACCTGAGGAGACAGTGACCAGCATACCCTGGCCCCAGAGATGGAGGTCAGCATGGTCACAGTGGGCTGGCACCGTGCTGGGGGGCATGGAGACCCACCCAGGGCCCCCAGGGCCCCCAGGAGCTGCAAGTCTGTCTTCCTGAAGACACTTGCCCCCCACCCCCCAAGCACCTGCCTGCCTCAGGCCCCTGGTCTGGGATTTGAGCATCTGCTGACTCCTGACTTGCTTTGCTCCCGTGAGGTCACATGCTCCCTGCCCCTGCTGAGGCGCGCCGCCCCAACCCCTGACTCCCTGGGCTCCCTACAACCCACGCCTTGGGGACCTGGCCCCTCGCCTGGGCTGGGCCCTGCTCCGCGCCCACCTGGGCGGCTCCTCTACCTTCAGCCCAGGTGGCTCTTCTCCAGTGCCTTCAGGTTCCTGGCTGACCTGACCCCATGTGCCCTGACAGGGAACCCTCAGAGTGAGACCGGCCCGCTTCCCTGGGGCGGCTCTGCTCAGGGCCCTTTGTAAAGTCATCAATCTCTGTGGCCCTACCCAGTTCCACTGTGGTTCCTGGCTTGGCCAAAACCCTGAGGGCTGGCCGCAAGTGAGCTGGGGCCAGGGCTTGGCCACGGAGCCCCTTGGAGAGCCCTGCCCGCTGACCCCCATGCTCATCCCTGGGCTGGACACACAGAGCCTGCCACTGTTAGTGACCCTCGCGGTGCCGAAGCTGGCTTGTGCTGGGTCCCTTCACTCCTGGAAATGAGGGCAGATTCGAGCCACCTTGCATCCACCCACACTGGAGCTGTGTTCTCGGCTGGAGAAAGGCCCGTGGGGGCAGTGGGTGGGGGCGGGCCTGGGCCGTTGCTGGCCCTCTGGGTGGCTGGCCCCAGGGGTCCGTCAGGGGCTCTCTCTGGCCACGGCTGTGAAGATGGCAGAAGCCCTTTATTAATTCCACCTCTCGCTGGCCTCCATGGGAGTGGCATCCATGGGCTGCGGCTCCGCTGCCTGCTGGACCACGGGTGCCCCCAGGGTTGGGGCCTGCCCTATCTGCCGGCTGCTGTCCTCGAGGAGAAGGTTCAGCTCTAAATGCCCCTGGCAGGCAGGCAGGTGAGAGGGGAGGGCCATGACGGTTTCAAGGAGAAGATCACTCCTCCTCCAGACCTGCACACACCCTAGGGGCTGAAGGGAGGGGGTCTGCCCTCAACAGCATCAGAGCTGGGGCTGGGGTGCCAGGACCCATGGGTATGCCAACTCCCTGGGCTCCCTACAACCCACGCCTTGGGGACCTGGCCCCTCGCCTGGGCTGGGCCCTGCTCCGCGCCCACCTGGGCGGCTCCTCTACCTTCAGCCCAGGTGGCTCTTCTCCAGTGCCTTCAGGTTCCTGGCTGACCTGACCCCATGTGCCCTGACAGGGAACCCTCAGAGTGAGACCGGCCCGCTTCCCTGGGGCGGCTCTGCTCAGGGCCCTTTGTAAAGTCATCAATCTCTGTGGCCCTACCCAGTTCCACTGTGGTTCCTGGCTTGGCCAAAACCCTGAGGGCTGGCCGCAAGTGAGCTGGGGCCAGGGCTTGGCCACGGAGCCCCTTGGAGAGCCCTGCCCGCTGACCCCCATGCTCATCCCTGGGCTGGACACACAGAGCCTGCCACTGTTAGTGACCCTCGCGGTGCCGAAGCTGGCTTGCGCTGGGTCCCTTCACTCCTGGAAATGAGGGCAGATTCGAGCCACCTTGCATCCACCCACACTGGAGCTGTGTTCTCGGCTGGAGAAAGGCCCGTGGGGGCAGTGGGTGGGGGCGGGCCTGGGCCGTTGCTGGCCCTCTGGGTGGCTGGCCCCAGGGGTCCGTCAGGGGCTCTCTCTGGCCACGGCTGTGAAGATGGCAGAAGCCCTTTATTAATTCCACCTCTCGCTGGCCTCCATGGGAGTGGCATCCATGGGCTGCGGCTCCGCTGCCTGCTGGACCACGGGTGCCCCCAGGGTTGGGGCCTGCCCTATCTGCCGGCTGCTGTCCTCGAGGAGAAGGTTCAGCTCTAAATGCCCCTGGCAGGCAGGCAGGTGAGAGGGGAGGGCCATGACGGTTTCAAGGAGAAGATCACTCCTCCTCCAGACCTGCACACACCCTAGGGGCTGAAGGGAGGGGGTCTGCCCTCAACAGCATCAGAGCTGGGGCTGGGGTGCCAGGACCCATGGGTATGCCACGTATGGGCCCTCAGGGGGCCGGATGTGAATGTGGTGGGCATGCTCGCTCTTGGACCACTGTTGAGGGTGGGAAAGAAGGGCACAGATATCGCTTGGACAGGGGGAGTGACCGTGCCCTGGAGGCTTGCTGAGGGAGGGGGTGAGTGGACAGCATGTTGGGAAGTCTCTCTGTGTCTGAGTCCAGCTGGGGCCATGGCTAGAGGCTGGGCCTTGTGCCCAGAGGAGAATGGCTGGTAGTTTTTGTAGTTGGATTAAAGGTGACCTGTAATAGCTTAAAGTGTTTGGTGAGCAGTGCCGCTGGTCTCCTTTATGGTCTCTGAAGGGGAAGATTTAACTCTGGGACCAAAGACAGTCTCAGTCACCTGAGCTTTGTGTAGAATTTTACTTGAAGTGAAAGGGACAGAAAAGCTTCTGACAGGCATCAGAAGAGGGTAGGAGAGCCCCGGCCTAGTTAACCCTTAAATGCTTCCCAACTGGCTGCTGAGGACAGGCAAGAAGCAAGCCTCAGGGTTGTGAGAGTTCCACCAGACCCTTTCCCAGGGCACATATCCTGAGATGACTTCAGTACAAGATGAGCCAGGGAGTTCTGGGCAACGTCTCTGGGTGAGATATATACTGTTGTTGTGTAATCAGGGATACAAGTCTTGAGAAATAGGTTCCCAGGCAAGACTCAATAAGCATTAACATGGAGCCTCAGAAAAGCATTTCCAAGAGTAAGACATTGCGCTGTGTGATCATTAGCTCCTAAGGAAAGGCCAGTTCTCAGGCAAGATACTCTGCTGCACAGGCTTAAGGGAAGCATGAGCGAGAAAGTGCACCCACTCCTTAAAGGGACTTGGACTGCCAGCTGAGCTTTAATTCACCCACCTGGGTGCCCATCGCTCAGTCAGTAAAGAATCTCCCTGCAAGCAGAAGACCCAGGTTTGATTCCTGGGTCGGGAAGATCCCCTGGAGAAGGGAATGGCAACCCACTGCAGTATTCTTGCCTGGAGAATCCCACGGACAGAAGGCTAGAGTCCATGGGGTCACAGAGTCAGACATGGCTTAGCGACTAAACCACCACCACCATCTGTGTGCCCAGCAGAGGCTGAAGGGTGGGGGGCTTGTTGAGAGACCTGGTTTTGGCTCTGGGACCTCCTGTCTCCCTTTCAGGAAACAGGGGATGTGGCTGCCCCAGGCCCTCCAGGAAACAACTGCTTTGGCCCTCCTGCGTCTCTGGTTCCTGCTTGGGGGAGGGGAGGTGCCCACGGTGCCCTGCCAGCCCCTCTCACTGGGCTTGCATCTCCAGCCCCAGGCAGCCGGAGCCCTGCTGGCACAGGATCAGCCCGGTCACAGCATCTTGGCCCTGTGTGGGCGGCAGCCCTGCCCTTGTCTGGCCCCCACAAGTGACTGGATATGGCGCTGACTTTTTGAGCCCTTCAAAGTCTGACTTGCCTTCCCCCTCCACCCCACAACTGCTTCTTCCCAGCAATGGTGTGCAGAGCTTGGGTGAGTGCAGGGATGGCAGGTCCAGAGCTTGCAGACCATGCAGCTGGCTGTGTTCATGCCCAGGCTGGGCTCCTTCTATGGCGTCCCGTGGCTGAGTTCTGGGACTCTGTCCTGCCCCCACCCTCCAAACACCAGAGAAAAGGACAAGATGCTACAGGCAGCAAGTTGCCAGGTGACACATCTGGATCTCTGTGGTGGAGCAGCTGGAACCGGGCACACTGGCCGTGCTGAGTCAGTCTCTTGTCTTCTGCCCACACTGCTCTGGAGGGCGGGTGACCTACCCCACTCTGGAGCACGAGGCTGTGAAGGTGTCTCTTGACTGGGCTGCCCTAAGCAGGGTGTGGAGTCCAGCTGAGACTGAGGCAGGAGGAAAGGTCGCCCTGGTCACACAGCTGCCTTATTAGAATCAGGGCGCATCCATGCAAGTGCTTCTGAAAGTAGCCAGAGAGCTACAAGGGCTCTCAGGCCTTGATGCCCAAGGCAGAGGGGAAGGCCACTGGGTAAGCTGTGATGGGAGGGAGGTCTCAGCTCCTTGAAATTCTGGCTCACAGCATTTAGGAGATGCAGAAGACAGACATGACATCTGCTTGGGTGACCAGAGGTCTTGCCTAGGGTGGGGGCTGTGGGTGGGCCCAGGGCTCTCCACAGCCCTGCAGACTTGGTGAGTGAATCCCACTCCAGGACCTTGTTTCCTAGAGCCTGCACTGAGGTAGACCAGATGTCCAGGATGTGGTGCGATTTGGCAAGTGATGAAGACCTTCCTTGAGTTTGTAGAGTGCTTGTATGTGAAATGCTGCTTCTGAGGGCATCCTTTCATGAACAGGAACTGTTGTGGACACTTGTTCCAGAAGGTGGGTTCTTATGGGCAAAAACACAAGAGGAAAAATTCTTGAAACTTCATTGATTAGGTCAGAAGCTATACAAGGGCTATTGCTGCCTCAGTTGATAAATCAACATGTGCAAGAAGTCACCAAAGGGAAAAGAAACTGGGGACCCTTCATTGACACCCAAAGGGATGAGCAAAGGAGGGTAAAGACCAGAGGAAAAGGTAACAACTAACAAAGTTTTTAGAAGGGAGGTGGGGGAGGGGAACCAACACATGCTGTAAGTCTCAAAAGGCAAATTTCAAGAAAACAAAAGATTCTTGCGTCCGCTGGCTTGTTTGCCCTTCCACCTCTACCTCCCAGAAGAGGCAGTTGGGGGGTTAAAGCTTTGAGAAGACTCCTAAGTCCCTACGGCCCTGGGAGAAGGACACTGACCAGGGGTGCCATGGTACTCCATGGGGAGGACATCTCCAGCTGCAGGTGACAGAGGCCTGACCTTCACTGGGACGACCAAGGCTGGCTGGCCTCCTCACAAGTGAGGAGACGGGGTGGGAGCTTGCTCAAGACTGAGGGTATGGGGGCGGGCTGTGTCTCTGAGGACATCTTGGCCATTCCCTCAGGACTATGGGGCAGCTGCCATGGCTGGATGGAGAAGGCAATGGCAACCCACTCCAGTACTCTTGCCTGGAGAATCCCGCGGATGGAGGAGCCTGGTGGGCTGCAGTCCATGGGGTCAATGAGTTGGACATGACTGAGTGACTTCACTTTCACTTTCATGCACTGGAGAAAGAAATGGCAACCCGCTCCACTATTCTTGCCTGGAGAATCCCAGGGACGGGGGAGCCTGTTGGGCTGCCATCTGTGGGGTTGCAGAGAGTCGGACACAACTGATGCAACTTAGCAGCAGCAGCAGCCGTGGCTGGAAGCATGACGGGCCCTCTCCCCAGCCTGTGGCAAGAAGAGGGAGTGGCAGCAAGTCGCCCCTATGCAGCCCGGCTGTTCATGCAGGAAGGGGAGCCCTGCTGCTTCCACACCTCCGTGTTCAGAATGATGCTGCATCCACAGCACCCCGGGACCCAGGAATGCTCTCCTCTGGGAGATTCCGGGCAGGCAGAGTTGCTTCTCAGTGCCTTGGCTTAGCCTCTTCTTTCTGCCTGGACAGACTGGCTGCCATGAGAGCTGCCGGGGAAAGGGTGTGAGCATCGTGGATGGGTTTTCAGGGGCAGGGCAGGAGCCCCTGGGGCTCAGACCCTGGGGCAGAATCCCCCTGACAGCGGGAATGCTTATCCCTCCAGTACAGTGACCTGCACATTTAGCAGGGTCTCAGTGACCATGATACCCCCTTCACGAACCCTCCTTTCCCTAGGGGTACATATATCAGGCCAAGGCCAATGCTTGGGCAACAGTCCCCAGGGGGACCCGCAGCCCTAGGGGGCCCCAGGCTGTGGGCACTCACCCTCCCCTGTAGGGCAGGGAGGGGCACCGAGCAGGTGGCCCTGTTGCTGCTGTGAGCACCCGCTTGCCTGGAGGTGCTCACACTCATTAGTCTGCAGGGATTTGCATGGATCTCTTTGCATGCATTAGCTTGCCTTGCCAAGTCTTATGTGTGTTTGAGGCAGTTTGCCAGCTTTTCTCCTGAGCGCACTCATGACTTGGATTTTGAGGTTCTTTCCTGCTGTGAACTTCTTCATCATTCCCATAGATTCCTACCACCATAAATTTCCAGCCAGTGGTAAAGGGAAGGGCCAGGAGAAGAGCCAAGTGCCCTTGGAATTCTTGGAAGGCTCCCAGGGACCATGGGGTCCTGACTGACCACCCGCACCATGCTGGGGAAAGTGGCTGTCCTGTGGATGAGGTCTCAGGATGGACAGAACCAGAAAACGTGGCACGCTCAGCTCCCACAGCAGGAAGGTCCCCCTTGAGGGGATGGTGATGAGTTGGCTTTTACATCCAAAGGTGCCCTCGCACCGTCCTCCACTGTAACTGACCCACCACAGTCAGCCTACATATGGCCAGCTGCTTTCATGCTGGTGGTGCTGCTTCTGCTTGGAGCCACACCAGCTCCCTGTGGCAAGAGGTGTGTGGCAGGAACTGAGGGATGAAACTTGGGGTTTAGAGGACTCAGGAAGAGAAGTGGTGCTGGCTGCACAGAGACAGCCTGAAGGGGCAGCAGCATGGTATGGCTGCAATTGGGGGAGTGCATGGAGGAAGTCTGGGCCTACCTCAGAAGCAAAGTACCGTTGGTGAGAGGCACGTGAATGATCGGGCAAGACATGCCTCAGCAACCTTGCTCCCCTTGTGCTGCATAGGACAGCAGCTTGGAGGGCTCTGGGGTGTGCCTGACAGGACACCACCTTGGCAGGCTCTAGTATGTGCCCCACAGGGCACCACCTTGATGGGTTCTAGGGTGTACCTGATCAGACACCACAGTGGTGGGCTCCAGGGTTCTTCTGATAGGACACCACCTTGGTAGGCTCTGGGATGTGATCAATAGGATAGCACCTTGGCAGTTTTGGGGGTGCACTCAACAGGACCACAGTGGCATGTTCAGGAGTGTATGTCTCAGCTGCCACTGCCGCTTCCTCAGCAGGCTCCAGGAGCAGACACAGTGGGTTGCCCACTCATGGAGGTGGGCAACCATAGCTGAGCCCCAGGGTCTGTTTGACTTAGGAAGCAGGACTGAGATCTCCTCCACGGCTGTGAATTTATCACCATGTCTGTCTTTGTGAACTCAGCAGCTGTGGGTCATCCAGATGGGCAGCAGGTTCTCCAGAGCTGGGAAAGTCTGTTCCTGGCAGCTGTGGGCTGTGGTAGGTGTGTGCATGCCAGCACTGGGCTGGGTCTGTCTCTGAGCTGCCTCCATGGTAGGTCCAGGTGCACAACCGCTGTGTTCCTGGAGCCTGACTTCAGTGGATCTGAGCTGGTGGCCTTGTGAAAACAATGACTGAGGGACAGCAGGGCAGGCTGCCAGCATTCCCAGCAACGAGGCAGGGCCAGGGGCAGTGCCAGCAGCGTGTGCTTGGTGAGCTGCCACATCGGGTGGCAGGTGACGCAGCACGACACACTCCCAGGCGAGCAGCTCCAGAGGAGGGGTGCTCAGTGGCTTCTCTCCAGTGGCAGTGCTCCCGCCACACCTGCCTCCCACCACAGGCCATAAACGCAGCTCAGACACAGACCTGAGTCCCTCTACTCCAACAGCGGGGGCTCAGCCTTCCCCACAGGGCTGTGACACCCACAGAGCAAAGCAGAAACCTTGCTCAATGCCCAGTGCACACCTGCTATCAAGCGGATGACTGACGGCCTGCACACACTGTGGAAAGGGACGGCAGGCGTTCACACTAAAAATAGCCTTTGCACCAAAGTGTATTAAACCTGCACAGGCTACTCCTTATAAAATAGCCCACGAAGACCACAGTAGACAACCGTTTTTCCTAAACTCACAGACTGGGAGAAATGTGAGTAAAATGAAGAATCAGAGAAACCACTCCCACCAAGGGACTTCCCCAGAAGGAGCAAACAATGAGACAGACCTCTTGAGCCCAAGGACACCAAGTTCAAAAAGGAAGCAATGAAAATACTGAAGGAATTAAGAAAGGCTATCAACAGAAAGGCAGATTACTGTTAAAAGGAATTAAAAACTCAAGGAGGAGCAAGAAAAATTAGAAAATTCCTTTGCTGAGATGAATGCTGAGCTCAAGGCAATGAATAGCAGGATGAATCTAGTATAAGAAAGAATAAGTGACCTGGAAGATAGACTAGTGAAAGTATCCAATATAAAGAGCACACAGAAAGCCAACCCTCCCCCTCAAAAAAAACAGAAAAAAACCTATAAAAGCAGTAAGAGGAAAGGCCACCCGAAACACAGCAACTTAAACAAGATGAAAAGGCAGAGAAATATTCAGCAGGCAAGGGAACATGATACAAGCCCACCAAATCAAACAGAAGAGGAAGAGATAGGGAGTCTACCTGAAAAAGAATTCAGAGTAATGATAGTAAAAATGATCCAAAGTTTTGAAAACAAAATGGAGTTACAGATAAATAGTCTGGAGACAAGGATTGAGAAGATGCAAGAAAAGTTTAACAAGGACTTAGGAGAAATAAAAAAGTGTCAATCAATAATGAATATTTATGCAACAACTGAGATCAAAAGCACTCCGGAGGGAACCAACAGTAGATAACCTAAGCAGAAGACAGGATAAGTGAGGTGGAAGATAGAATGGGGGGAATAAGTGAAGCAGAGAGGAAAAAAGAATCAAAAGAAATGAGGACAACCTTAGAGACCTCTGGGACAATGTTAAATGCCCCAACATTTGAATCATAGGAGTCCCAGAAGAAGAAGACAAAAAGAAAGGGCATGAGAAAACACTTGAGGAGATAATAGTTGAAAACTTTGATAAAATGGGGAAGGAAATAGCCACCAAAGTCCAAGAATCCCAGAGAGTCCCAAACAGGATAAACCCAAGGTGAAACACTCCAAGATACATATTAATCAAATTAATGAAGGTCAAACACAAAGAACAAATATTAAAAGCAGCAAGAGAAAAACAACAAATATGGGGATAACAAGGGGGATCTCTATAAGGATAACAGCTGGTCTTTCAATAGAAACTCCTCAAGCCAGAAGAGAGTGGAAGGACATACTTAAAGTGATGAAAGAAAATAACCTACAACCCAGCAAGATCCTTACTGTACACAGCAAGGATCTCATTCAAATATGGAGAAATCAAAAGCTTTACAGACAAGCAAAAGCTCAGAGAATTCAGCACCACCAAACCAGCTCTCCAACAAATGCTAACGGATCTTCTCTAGACAGGAAACACAGAAAAGGGTTATAAATTTGAACTCCAAACAACAAATAAATGGCAATGGGATCACACTTATCAGTAATTTAAATGTAAGTGGGTTGAATTCCCAAACCAAAAGACAAAGACTGGCTGAATGGATACCAAAACAAGACCCCTATATATGCTGTCTACAAGAGACCCACCTCGAAACAAGGGACATATACTGACTGAAAGTGAAGGGGTGGAAACAGATATTTCACACAAAAGGAGGCCAAAAGAAAGCAGGAGTAGCAATATTCATATCAGATAAAATAGACTTTGAAATAAAGGCCATGGAAGGAGACAAAGAAGGACACTACATAATGATCAAAGGATCAATCCAAGAAGATATAGCAATTATAAATATATCTGCACCCAACATAGGAGCACCACAATATGTGAGACAAATGCTAACAAGTATGAAAGGGGAAATTAACAATAACACAATAATAGTGGGAGACTTTAATACCCCACTCACACCTATGGACAGATCAACAAAACAGAAAATTAACAAGGAAAAGCAAACTTTAAATGATACAATAGACCAGTTAGACCTAATTGATATCTATAGGACATTTCACTCCAAAACAATGAATTTCACCTTTTCCTCAAGTGCACATGGAAACTTCTCCAGGATAGATCACATTCTGGGCCATAAATCTAGCCTTGGTAAATTCAAAAAACTTGAAATAATCTCAAGCATCTTTTCTGATCACAATGCAGTAAGATTAGATGTCAACTACAGGAAAAAAGACTATTAAAGATACAAATATATGGAGGCTAAACAGCACACTCCTGAATAATCAACAAATCATAGAAGAAATAAAAAAAAGAAATAAAAATATGCATAAAAAGAATGAAAATGAAAACACAACAACCCAAAACCTATGGGATTCAGTAAAAGCAGTGCTAAAGGGAAAGTTCATAGCAATACAAGCCTACCTCAAGAAACAGGAGAGAAATCAAAGAAATAACATAACTTTACAGCTAAAGCAACTAGAAAAAGAAGAAATGAAGCACCCCAGGGTTAGTAGAAGGAAAGAAATCATAAAAGTTAGGGCAGAAATAAGTGAAAAAGAAGCAAAGGAGACCATAGCCAAAATCAGCAAAGCCCAAAGCAGAAGAAATAAAAAAAAGAAATAAAAATATGCATAAAAAGAATGAAAATGAAAACACAACAACCCAAAACCTATGGGATTCAGTAAAAGCAGTGCTAAAGGGAAAGTTCATAGCAATACAAGCCTACCTCAAGAAACAGGAGAGAAATCAAAGAAATAACATAACTTTACAGCTAAAGCAACTAGAAAAAGAAGAAATGAAGCACCCCAGGGTTAGTAGAAGGAAAGAAATCATAAAAGTTAGGGCAGAAATAAGTGAAAAAGAAGCAAAGGAGACCATAGCCAAAATCAGCAAAGCCCAAAGCTGCATCTTTGAGAAGATAAATAAAATAGACAAACCATTAGCCAGACTAATTTAAAAAAATAAAAGGGAGAAGAATCAAACCAACAAAATCAGAAATGAAAATGGAGAAATCACAACAGACAACACAGACATGCAAAGGATCATGAGAGACTACTATCAGCAACTATGTGCCAACAAAATGGACAACTTGGGAGAAATGGACAAATTCTTAGCAAAGTGTAACCTTCCAAAACCGAACCAGGAAGAAATAAAAAATCTTAGCAGATCCACAGAAATTGAAACTGTAATCACAAATCTTTCAGCAAACAAAATCCCAGGCTTAACAGCTGAATTCTACTGACAATTTAGAGAAGAGCTAATACCTATCCTACTCAAACTCTTCCAGAAAATTGAAGAGGAAGGGAAACTTCCAAACTCCTTCTATGAGGCCACCATCACCCTAATACCGAAACCTGACAAAGATGCCACAAAACTACAGGCCAATGTCACTGATGAACATAGATGCAAAAATCCTTAACAAATTCTAGCAAGCAGAATCCAACAACATATTAAAAAGTTCATACACCATGACCAAGTGGGCTTTATCCCAGGGATGCAAGGATTCCTTAATATTTGCAAATCCATCAATGTGATACATCACATTAACAAATTCAAGGATAAAAACCATATGATTATCTCAATATATGCAGATAAAGCCCTTGAGAAAATTCAGCATCCATTTATGATAAAAAATCTTCCAGAAAGCAGGCATAGTAGGAACGTCCCTCAACATAATAAAAGCCATATATGATAAACTCACAGCAGTCATTCTCCTCAATGGTGAAATTTGAAAGCATTTCCTCTAAAGTCAGTAACAAGATAAGAATGCCCACTCTCACCACTTCTATTCAGCATAATTTGGAAATTTTAGCCACAGCAATCAGAGAAGAAAAAGAAATTAAAGGAATACAGATTGGACAAGAAGAAGTAAAACTCTCACTGTTTGCAGAAGACATAATCCTCTACATCGAAAACCCTAAAGAGACTCCACCAGAAAATTACTAGAGCTAGTCAATGAATGTAGTAAAGTTGCAGGATATAAAATCAACACACAGAAATCCCTTACATTCTTATGTACTAGCAATGAGAAAACAAAAAGAGAAATTAGGGGAACAATTC